>JAQIVE010003811.1:0-15812 GCA_034698285.1 Sminthurinus bimaculatus | reverse complement strand
ATTCGAACGAAATTATCAAAAATTATTTTAAATTATTTATCAATTCGTTTGATTGGTCGAATTCGAGAATCTGTCCAATCAGACGAATTGATAAATAATTTAAAATAATTTTTGATAATTTCGTTCGAATAATGAAACAGATTTCCTGAGGTAACCCACTGTGTAATAGTATGAGGATAAAATTATTGTAATTATTCTAAAATTACTAATTGAAAACAAACTGTCTTGATATACTGTGTTTTCATTTATCAGTTTGTTGCCCTATAGGCTTCAATGGTCAAGTGGCGGATTAATCTGTAGCGGCGCGGGTTATTCGAATGTCTACCGAAGAGTTTCCTTACCCTTCTACCTGGACTATATTGCAAAGGCTATGGCCGAAAATTGATATGCTTAGTTTAATTTTAAAATGAAATTTTGAAGCCAAATTAATTTTCTAAAAACTTTACAATTTTTATCCGGGTCCAGGCAATTTTTTTTTTTTGAATTTGGGGCTATCTTTGAGCAGGGATTGTTTTGAAAAAGTCTCATTTTTTAACTGTACTCCACCTTTTCAAAACATGTTTAAGGAGTTTTGGAGGATCAAAACGGAACTTTTTCTGGATTTCCACCGAAAAGCAATATTTTCACCAAAAAAACTGAGCCCTCCAAAAGCGAGGCCAATCACAACTAAATAAAAGGCAGATGCAGTCAAGGAATTGTCCAAGGATAAAAGTTTTATCATATCCTTGGCAGTTTGGACATCCTGATAAAACTGGTCTCGGATTCTTCGGTCCTTGGGCACGACCCTGCCTTCTTTTTCCCCGGGCTTGGCGACAAGGGTCAACCGCTGCATGGATTCATAAAGGTCGTTCCAATACTGCAAAATTCCGGAAGAGACCAATCCTCTAAAAGAATAGAGAAGGACATCCAAATTTGGAGAGAAGTACACGATCCATCGGGGATAAACATAAATTTCCTTGGAGAGTACCCGCATTTTGAAATTGTTATGTTCCGTCAGGGCAAAGGACAGGGTGGTGATCACGACCTTAAAGTCCCCCAAAAGCCAGGGTGTGATGGCGATGACTGTTTGATAAGTTCCGGTGCTGTTCGTTGTTGGGTTGTCCAACATTAGGGATATCGAATCATAGTGATCCGTTGATCCTCTAATGTCCTTCAACATTTTTCGAAGACCTCCGTGAACTTGGAATTTGTATCCCAACCCTACCAATCTTTCGAGGCTGATATCGATCTCTACGTCGGAAGGTATCACTTGACTGCTCTTCAACTGACTTGAGTACAAGATACTGATGCCAAAGGAGAAAAATAGCCAGAGTATCGCCAAAAATTTTAGGGATATCAAGTTGGTGGATCGAACAAAGGTGCGGGAAAAATGGGAAACTTGGAAGATAAAAGAGGAAAAAATAAAGGTTGGAAGAAATAGAGGACCTAGACTTTTGTTCCGAAAAATCTGTTCAGAAAAGGCTATAGAAATCATGATCATTGAAATTAGGAGAAAAAGGCAAGTCCAGGTCAAAGAAGAAAACGGTGTTGTTACAGACATTAAAGGATGTGCTCCAAAAAGGTGGTCGATAAAATAAATCATGGCCAACTTTAAGTCCTCCTGCTCCTTCAATAACACGTCCACTCCGATAAACTCGCTGGGCAGTCCGCAGTCTACGCAACTGTAGAAGAAGCCAAAGTTCCAGCCTCGCCATCTTTTCCAATTTTGAAAGTTTTCCGTGGAAACAAAGTTGAGGCTAATATTCAGGCCACCCATGAGTTCGACTTTATTCTTTAATAACGCCAGGGCCATGATATTGGAACACAAAATTGTTTTGGCGCTCCAACTATTTCGTCCTGCCGAGTACGTGTCAACAGTTTCCTTGCTGATAGCCCCAGCGGTGGTGTAATAATCCCCCAAATTAGATCCAGCCCTTGTTTTGTAAATGAGAGCTTTGACCTTTGACCAGGTAAAGTCAAGAATCTCGACCTGGAACAGCTTGACCTCAAACCGAGTGTATTGAACGGTTAGATGAAGAGCGTACGAGATAAACTTAAAACCAAGGTTTTGATCAAAAACAACATAGACTTTAAGCATGGTTGTAGGTCCAAAGAAGATGTCCCAACTTGTTTTAGAAGGACTTGCCACTATCTCGTCAAATCTTGGAACCGCCTTTTTGGAAAAATGCACAACCGACAGCTGGATGAAAACGTCCTGTAATATTTCCACCTGTTTTCGGCCATAATAAGATAGCCAATCGAGGGGCTCAACAGAATGATCCAGCTGATCCACCAAATCGATATGTTCAACAACAAGATGTGTTTTTGATGGTTTACCGAGCTTGTTCCAACCTTTTCGTCTGTTGGTCGAGACTTGGGTGCAATTCGAGTTCAAGAAGCAAAAGGTTAGAGGAATACCGATTTCTTGAAGTTGAATATTTAAAAGATGCACCAGAGCCCTCTGATTATCAACAGCAGGGTTGGAACAGTTTTCAAAGCAAAGCTGATGAAGCACCACTTTAGATCCGGTAAAAAGTTGGACGATTTTTTCGAAGATTAAAAGAATTCGCTGACTGTCTAAATAATTAGGACTGTTTACTGTGGGAATAATTTTTTCCCCACTGACGCCTACTGCTTTAACTATTAACAGAATAAGTACAGGCCAAAGAAAATTAAAGCTTGCAAAAATTTTGCACATTTTTTTGCTGGAATATTACCATCGAAACTAAACTAAACATTTTACGCAAATTTTCAGCAATCAGCCAGGTGCGGGAATCTTGAGAGGGTAGGAAAATAAATACGGATACTCTGTGATCGAGACTAATGAAAGTCAAATAAAAAGAAGGTGACGAAAAGTGGTACGACCTTGTTAGTGTAAGTTTATTTAACAAGGGACAAAGCAATTTGTGTTTCACCTTCATGGAAATTTTCGTCACTTTACATACACGAAAGCTCACACATTTATTATGCAAAAATCAATTTTTCGCACAACTACACACGCATAATGGTTTCGAAATTCTCTTCACCTAAAATATTGGTACCTAGCTTAAAAATTTGATGAAATTCGACCTTCCTTACAAAAAAATCTCATGAAAATTTGATCAGATTTGAAAAGATTGACAATTATTTTTGTAAAGATTTTTATGACATTTCATCGAAGTTTCGTCAAAAGTTGATCAAAATTGGTAAAGTTTTCTACCAAAATTGTGTCAAATTGCATGAGATTTTTTTCTAAGAGCGGATTGTTGAATTCTGATAAAATATGAGACAAAGCCCTCAGGAAAAAATCTGATCCAGATTTTTGAAAGTTTGATGAGATTTGACAAGATTGACAATTTTTGATGATATTTCATCAAACGTTGATCAAAATTGTGAAGAATTTCGACCAAAATCGTATCAAAAGTTCATCAGATTATTTTACAAAATTTTTTTCTAAGGAGGGTCTAAAATCTGGCAAGATTGTTGGGCTCTTATAATATTCTTAGAATATTTCCTCAAAATTGATTGGATTTTGGATCAGAAACTTGGAATAGTTTGAAGAAAACAATTTTTAAGGTGTTTAGAAGAGGCACCTCAAAAGAACCTTGTCGAAAAATTAAACAAAAGTTGGGTATAATGTGCCAGTCAAAAATTCCATTGAAATCCAACCCAAACCTTGCCAAATCATCAAATTTTCATAATTTTATCAAGACATTTGTTCAAGGGATTTTATTTAAAATCGAAAAGGCATTTATTCGAAAATATAAAACAGTTTTTTTAAAAACTATGTTTCACTTATAACCTTCTACATAAATTAAAAGCCAAATAAATTCCAAAATGTGGGGTTCGACTTCCGTTGTTTCTTCACATTTGCATGCGACTTAAATCTAAAAAGGCTTTCGTCTACATTGTACACTAAAAGCTTTCAAAATTAGGCGCATACACGTTAAAACAAGCCTAAGCGAAAACGCTGCATAAACAACTAGCGGAAATTAAAAAATATCGGTCTCGCATTTAAAATGGTTAAAAACTTTGGTTCGAGTTGTTTGAATCCCCAAGCTCAGGTAGACAGCCAACTTTGTCAGCTTGTCAAGCGTCAAGGGTCATCTAAAATACAAGGCAATAAGAACCTTGTACATTTTCCATAGTTTTTCATTCACGACCTGTCACCTCATCATGACCTGTCAAATTGTAAAGTTTCTCCACAAGCTGGGTCAGAGACTCTGTAAAATCGGAGAAGGGACCAAAACGTCTCTGAAATATCATCCTTCGATCCTTGAGAATTTCAGAAACTACGTCCAAAGGCTTCGACGTCCAACAACCCGCAAGGACAGGATCATGGCCCTAAAATCACGAAATTTGTCAACAAAACCAAAGACAGGTCAACCCGCCATTTCACCGAGGCAACAACAACTAATAGAGCAAAGTGACAGTCACGCCAATTCCAAGCCAATCGGCAAGTTTAAATTTGAATCAAGGCTTGTGTACAACATAAAAATGCTGAATATTCTTGGATGGCTCAACTTAATCCCGTTCCATATTGACCTGACCTCGGGTCGGGTCAAGTTGGAAAAGTCCCGGGTCAAACTAGGGCTGCACTATTCATGGATCGCATTCATGGCCATTCGGGTTTTGGTGATGGTTTTCATCGCGGGTCAGAACCTGGTGACCTGGGTCAGTCTCTCCTCCGATTCGGATTCGGAGTCCGAGTTCAAATTGGATCAATTGGCCGAAAGTCATCGAATCTTTTTTTTGCAGTTTATAGCGGTAGCGGCCATTTTGCTGTACGGGGCCTTTTCGGCGAGTCTATTCAAGATTAATCTCCTTTCCATCGTCCTTGATTGCATTGTTCGTCCTATTGGTAAGTAAACTGATAACATTTTATTTCACAAAGATTTTATAAGTTTGAGGTCAACGTTTATAAATTTTTTTAACTAATGTCAAATGTACATAGAAACTGCGGCGACTCTTGGAATTCCAATGACAAGAAGGAAACGCGAGAAAAAATTGGACGGCTTTGAACTTCGCGAGTTGTTCATCAGCTATCTTCCCTTAGTTATCTACCTGTTATTTATGACGGCGGTGCCAATTATTTTTTTAGTTGACCCGGAAATGCCTTGCCTTCTTGTGGCAATAATATTGACCTCAACCAGCGACTTGGGGTCAACATCTCTGCTGTGCATAGTCATGGTTGCCCTGGATGTTGTATCATTTTTCTTCTTCATCACGATAATTTATACCGGCGTCCTCTTTATGATGCTTTTTATTCACGTCACCACCGATAATTCCATGTGGGCCCTTGATTACGTTGGGTACGGCAAAAATCTGTTCTACAATTTTTTGATGGTCAATGATAATCTCCAAAAATTAGAACGATTTATTTATTTATTTGAACAGGTCTCTTGAGAATGACAAAATTGAACAAGGAGACGTAGCGCTCGCGTCCTCCGTTTTAGCGAATACACTTAAATTCCTTCGGCTTCAAAATCTGCAATTGTGCTTCTTTAACCTGACGTTTGCGGATCAAGTTTATGGGACAAAGCTGGTGGCTTTGGGCGCCACCATTACTGGGGGCTTCGGGAGCATAAAGTTGCAATCGAGCAATTTTTTCTATGCTTGCTTCTATTTCATCTTCTTTTTAGAGGCGAGCTCCCTCTATAGTTTTATATTCAACGATGCCTTTAAAATTCCGGACAGGATGCAGGAACTGAAAATTTCCGTTTTGGCAAAGTCCACCTTGCTGCGGATTAAGGATGTTCGCCTGTACTTAAAAAAGATGCTGAGGGCTACTCGAAATCTGGGTATTATTGCAGGATCCTTTTATAAAATGGAGAGGGAGGCCATTTTAATTTTCGGGGATTACGCAACCCAAGAAATTGTAAATCTACTTATCGCCTTTTGAACTTTTTAACAAAATAAAAATTGAAATTAATATTGACTGCTTGATCAATCAATGTTGCTCCTGCAACACGTTACAAGTACAGTGTATTTACCAGTTTTTTCATTTAATTTTGAGTTTTGTGATTGTCTGTAATGGGCAGCGTTAACAATTAAAGTAAAAGTAAAATGAATTAAACTATTGTAAGAAAGATTGTAAAGATTATAGTTGTGTACGTAAAACTAAGTAAGGTTAGGAGTTAGGAGAGTTTTATTCTTATTTTTACTTTGAATCACTTGAGCAAATGCTGCCCTGCTGCATCCTTGAAAAAGTGCGTTGTGTTAAAAAAATCATCTTCTATTTTCTATTTTCTAAAATCTAAAATCAAAAATCTTTCAATTTTTAATTTTTTTCAAGTTGTGAGGTAAGGATTGAGGAAGAACGGCAATTATAATTTATTGTAGTTACTTAAGCCTAGTATTCACTTCGCCTTTTTCACGTGAAAACGGTTCAGATGAAAAAATTTCGAATGTTGAAGCATAGGAGAATTTTTTCGTTTCAGCTCTTTTCACGTGAAAAAGGCGAAGTAAATACTAGGCTTTAAGAAGTGTAGATTACAATATAATATTGTAGAAGTTTTCATGACTTCAAGACGTTGAACACAACTAATCATGAATAACTTACATAAAAAAATTTCATCTCTCTCCGTTAATCAACTAGAGAACAACAATTCAAAGGTAAGCGACGCCAAAGTCCATCAACCATCAAACATAAATTTTTGTATTATTTGGAGTAATATATTGATTAAGTAAGCATTCCATCAAAAATTAAAGAATACTTTTAGCCTACATCATAGGTACATAATATAAAGTATCATCATAAACTTGAAACTTTGGTATTTTGAATTTTATGCTAATAATGCATGTAAGAAGATTTAAGCTACCATTGATAGCAAAAGTTAAACAACCATTTGATTTTATTATCAGGAGATGCAGTGTGCCATTTGTCCAGAGACGGCAATCAAGACTTGTTCAACCTGTAAATCTGTTGGCTACTGTTCTGTGGAACATCAAAAATTGGACCGGAAGAAGCACAAGAAAGAATGTCGTCAAGCCTTCTCCATCGAGAAAACCGAGGACATGGGCATGGGCTGGTTTGCAACGAGAGATCTCCCGGCTGGGTTCATTCTACTGGAAGAAAAGCCCGTGATTCAGGCTCCGAGTTGGAATAAGGAATCATCCTTTACAGTACAGGGTATGAATATAAAATGCCTGAGCTGTGGAGTTACGATGGATCGTGTAAGACCTTGCTCTACTTGCTCTTGGCCACTTTGCAGCTATAAATGTGAAAAGGTAACCGAGTATGTTTTAAATAATAAATAATACTATGATAAATGATAACTTACTTACTTAATTGTCATAATATAACTTTTAATGCTACTACTACTTATGACACGTCTTGAATTTAATAAATTTAATAAAGTTGTTTTCATGTTTGTATTTTTTAGAATCCATTACACATGGATAATGAATGCAAGGAATTCGTCGCCCGAAAAATTGCTTGTGCTATTCCCGAATGGTGGGAAGTCGATACACTTGTATTGTGCACCCGAGCTAATGTGATGAAGCTTCGAGATCCCGAAAAATTTGAGCAGTTGATGGCCCTTCGTGATTTTCATGATATTTCCGTGGCAAATCAGGAGTTACAAAACCTGAACCTTCCTCTTGGAATGCTAAGACAAGCCTTGAGAGGACCAAATTCCTTGGATCAGGACGAGTTCCAAAAACTCTTGAGAATATGCAAAGTTAATGGATATTTATGTGAATTTTCTGAGGGGTAATTTTTCACATTTTTTGCTACACATAATATAAAAAGTATTTAAAATAGCGTTTACAATTTTAATTTTTGTTGTTTGTTACTTCATGTTTTTTAATCATTTTATAAATTGATGTTCATCATGATGTAAATTGTTGCTGCTAATCCATGAAATTTTGATGATTTATAAATTTTTCTTGTTTGTTCAAATTCTTAGGTCCCAGGATCTTAATACGGCCGTCTATTTGAAGTCCTCCAGGATCAACCACTCCTGCTCTCCAAACTGCACGGGTAGTTTTGGTCCTGCCCCTGGTCTGACATACCGAATTCGTACATCCATCCCCGTAAAAAAGGGCGATCAACTCTTCATCAACTACTATGACGGCTTTGATTTTGATTGCACGACTGCTCGTCAACAGCATTTTAAGTCGCATGGCTTCATCTGCAAGTGTCAACGATGTTTGGACCCTACGGAATTCGGAACCTTTCTATCAGGCATCAAGTGTTCCAGTTGTTCAGGTCACTTGAAAGCAGACTCTGACTCTGATGATGTTGGCTTTCTCCTTCCTGCTAATCCACTGGACATTGATTCTCGAAACCCAGAACTTGAGTGTTTCCGTTGCCATGTCAAAGCGCCTTTTTCCAGAGTCTTAACAGCCCTGCCGACGTCTGTAGGACAGGCTTTTCGAAATATCGATCGGTGGACCAATCCTTCCACTCTTGATATGAAATCCCTTCAAAATCTTCTAAACAAGTATGACGAGGGCCGAGACTTTAAGGATCATCTTCACCCGAATCATTGGCTAATTCAACGGGCCATGCGGATAATCATCCAAAGCCAAAGGAAGGATGTGGAAGAGATGACACCGGAGGATTTGAAGAGACGGGTTGAACGATTGGAGTATCTTTTGTTTATCGATTATGAGCTTTTTCCTGGCTTGCATATACAAAAATGTAATAACCTTTTACTTTTTGAATACTTGGTTCTCTTTTCTAAAAATTTTAAATTTTCTAAACCTTTTTTCATGGATTACATTTTACATATTTATCATTTTAATTTAAACCCGCTTTTACAAAATGTTGTGTGTTGTTTTCTACAGATGAAGATCTAGTTATGTTGATCAAGGCCTCTTCATGGTTAAAAGATAATTTTGAAATGCCTCGTCAAGAATTCATCAGATGGTCTCGGACTTGTTTTAAGGCCGCGGAAGAGAGGCTCAAGATTTTAGGGACAAAGCTGGCATGTCGTGCTTCTGTGGAGAAGAAATTGAAGCTTGATACAGCCGTACGATTGCTAAATGCTCAAAAACAAGAGCTTGAGGAATTAATCAACGGTGCTTAATTAATAATTAATATTACTCATATTTTTGAAAGGTGGTTATAGTATAGTATAGTATTTAGTTCGGATAGTTTTCGCTGTAAATATCTGTTGATTATTTTACTAATGAATTTTACCTCGTTACTTAATTAATTAAGTTGTAACAATTAACATAGATCTTCAAGTGATGGGCTTTATGCCTAAATTCTCTTATACGTATATATTAAATGTATTATCTATAAATATGATGCTCATCATAATAATTTTATTTTTACTTACATAATATGTATTTTTTAGTAGCCAGAAGCATGAAAAATAATGAAGATGATCTTTTATCATGTAGCGACATATTTTAAGAGCATCTTATCTTTGTCGTTTTATTTTTTAGCTTGATTTTATTAGTACAAAAAGCTTAAAGTTTAATCTAGTTTGAAAATCCAATTACCTATGTACTTCATAATATTATACAACTATTGCTTGAAAGCTCCGTATCTCGTAAACATGTTAGTATCTTTATGATTCATGTATCAAAGATCAAAGCCATGTAAAAGTGTGTAACTTGGTATTGTTTTTGCAGAATATAATTAGTTTTTAGTTTGTACGTCATACAAAACAATGTCACGATACTAAATGTTGCAATCATGACCACCTTACTAATTTTTTTATCTACCTACTGATAAAAAATCCAATTTGTTATTTGTTATTCCATGTTCAAGCTATCGCCTTGTTATCAATTATCAGCATGCATAGTAAATTATCACCTCATCATTGTATTATTCATCAGACATCTCACAGACGGTATAAAATATAAAGCGTAGAGCAAAAGAAGGAATTTCATCAAAAGCTAGACTAGATTTAAAAAAAATATTCAAGTTTAAGGTCCTAGCAATTTTTAAAATGGCAAAAAACTTGAAAAAATTTTGTTTTTCATTCCTTCTTTTCCTCTTGACTCTTCTGATTTCGGAGCTGCAGGGAATACCCACCTCAATAGCTGGAGTGACCCCTCGGAGAATAAACTGTCCACCCGCAGAAGACATTTCACCTTGTGAATGTTTCAACGATGGGTTTTTGACCTGCTCCTCCAGAAATGTGACCCAGGACCACATTGTCCAGTTATTCCGTCGAGCTCGAGAGGTCAGCAACAGCAGCGCAACGACTTTGAGACTCAGCGGCTTCGAGTTGAGCAGGACAACCTTAAAAGTACTTGACCTCAGCCCACTTGCTCATCCCACCATGACCACCACGATTGACCTCGTCAGCATCGTAAGCAATACCCAGTTGAATTCGGTTTTGACCAACAGCCTTGGAAACCCCAAGTTCAGGGTCAACAGGCTGCAGATGAACTACCATGCCTTGGTTTCAAACGGGCATGTGACCAACGCCTTGAGCTTTGTTGACCCGGCCTACAGTCCTGTGACCCTTGACGTGTCCCTCAATCGAATTCTGAATGTGGACAGCGGATTCCCCATCTTTACTGGAATGGCGGTGTACACCAAGTTGCAAAATTTAAATTTGTCATGGACTGAGGTGTCCCTGTTGGGACAGAATCATTTCTGGGCCCTCAAGGGCCTGAGGTCCCTAGACCTGACTCACACTGGGCTTATCAAGGTGGGTCAAGGGGCATTCAACCTTAGTGTGACTCATGCGCAGACAATCAACCTAATCCTGGACGATAATTTGTTGACCGACGAACGAATCGAGGAGGGATTCATCCCACTTCCGGATATCTCAGATTCCTCTGATAAGGAACAGTTTTCGGTGAGTCTGAGGAACAACTATTTCACGTTTATCTCGAAGGAAAAGTTTGGGGATTTAGTGGGGCCAAATGGACGGATTGTGGAGCTTCATCTGGAGGGCAACAATTTTGTCTGTGATAACAAGATGAAGTGGCTGCGGGTGGAGAAGGAAAAACTCGAGAGCATTGTCCATGGAGTCGATTGTACCAATGATGAGGGGAAGACAATTTTTACCACAAGCCTGGTCTCATCCTCCAGTTCTTTGAGCTCTAGTGTCATCATCCTTGTTGCTGCTTCCGTGTTTCAGTTGTTTCGCAATCTTTAAATTTTATTCGCGTTATCAAATATTAATATTAAATACATATATATTATATGAATCAGAAAAAAATACTTACGAATATTTAAAATTCATCTTCTTTTTGTCGTTTTGGGACGGATTTAAATGCTGATTTTATTTTACTTATGACAAAGTACAAATATTTATTTCATTATTTTCCCATTATGTCAAAAATATTAACATAAATAAATATTCTCGTCATTAAAAGCTTTATCATAAAATTGTCTCAAGTCTTAACTCTTAGCTGAATTCATTGCTGTCAATAAATAGTTAACAATAAATCTATAAAATATTATACAGATTTAAAAAATTCTTAAGTTTAGTTCCATAATATCAAATATTTTTAGTACATGTTTAAAAAATTCCTACAATAGTTGGAAAAATACACGCACAAAAACTGTTTGTACAAAAAGTTCATGAATTACTTGAACGTACAGAAAAAATTCTTACACTAATTTTGGAACATTTTAAAAATAAAAAGGCCACATAAAATCCCTTTATAAAGCTATGTAAAATACAACATGTATTTTAAAAGGCTGAAGATGTGCTTTGACTGTGCTGATAAGCTTTGTAAAAATAAGTCTTATAGAGTATGTATTGTATGTATGTTAATTTAGTCAGTCTGTCCGACCCATTGTTTAATGGCATCAATTCCCATTTGGGCATAATTTAAAATAGTTGGATCTTTGCTCGTGGACAGGATCGTTTCAAGCTCTTTCTCTCCATTGGCAGATTTCAGCATTCGATAATACACCTCCGCTGTAATAAATAATATGGAATCCAGTCAAATTAGAAACCAGAAAACATGCATAAAAATATCAAGTAGCTACTTTAAAAGTTCAAGTTAAATTCCCAATTAAATTTTGCACTTAAAAAAGAATGCAAAGTAAATTCTTACGTCGGGTAATGAGGAAGTTGGCTAATGTCCAGCAAGCCCAAAGTTGAACGACGGGGGTTTTGCTTTGTAGGAAACCGACGTTGGACGTAAGGGAGCTTTACACACAAAGAGGAAAAATATTTTTAAACATTGTTTCATACTGATTTCTAAATTTTAAAGCTACACTTGTAAAGTTATTATATGTAACAGCTGAAACGATTGTTAATTAAAAGATTACTTTAAATATAATAATTTTAAATTGTAGTTATTTTATATTACTTGTAATGGAACTCATTGATGATCAAATAGGTGTTAATATCCCACTTTTCAATTGTTTCCCACACCTTGGAACAAACTGTGTCATGTGAAGGGTCATCCAAAGTCCAAGCTTCGGGTCCATCGGACAAAAAGGCGATAAGAAGCTCTACAACACTAAATTCAATCTGAAATGCAATAATGAGGAGTAAAAACAATTACCGTCAAATGATTTGAATTATTTAAAGATAATTTGCAAATAAGAGCTTAACTTGAAATTTTGTAGCATAATACTCTTTATAATTTTCATGTAATTATACCTTCAACTTCTTGCGACCCTCCAAAAGTTCAACTAATTCTCGTGGAACTTCTGTTGAAGTCATCACAGTTTGACGAAGACTGTGATCTTCATTCATTATGATATTTCCAAGGGCACCTAAAAATAATGGATAGTAATAAACAAGTGAATTAAAGTATAACATTTGATATTTTTTGTATATTATTATGCTTTCTGCTCTACCTTTGACTCTAAGATTTCTTCTTGTGATAACGTAAAAGTGTATTAAATATGCGTAGTATTTATATCACAATTTTATCAAAAACGTCGTTATTTTAGCTTACCCATTTCATATTCCAAAAGATTAATTTTTGTAGGAAACATTTCTTGGCACTTGATGAACAGCTCGGAAATCTTAAGAATCGTTTCCGTATCGGGATTTTCTATGGCCATCTTTCGAAATAGAAAAAAATAATTTAGTTAGTTAGTTAAAAACAGGTTCCAAAAATATTAAAATACCAAATACCAAATAAAAAAAATAATATTGAAATAGAATGTAGAAAAATAAAATTACATCAAAAATAGTTAGCCATGCTTGTAGCATAACTTTATCACATCGCTTCTCCTTGAGCTCCTCCTCAATGTACTTGAATATTTCTGGAAGACTTGAAGTATCTTTAGCGGTGACCCCGAATTTTTTGGGCTCGGGTTTCTTTGAAGGAGCTGGAGAGGCATCAAAAAGAGAGATGGCTTGTCGATTCCGAACACTCTGCCTCCGGTTTCCATGGTTTCCATCCAATTTGCCTGGTTTTCTATCCGGAGATTCCAAAGTCCCGGAGCTGCTTTCAGAGTCAGCCGATTTTCGGAGCTTCAGCGTCTTGCCATTTAGCTTGTCGCTCCAACGAACGATGTTCATCTCAAAAGCTGATCCAGTTCCCGATGCCGCATCGTTGTCCGAGACAACTTCCATAGCTTCAGCTGTCCCATTGACACGAACACTATCATTATTGGTGGTGGAGGTTTTAGTAGTAGTGGTAGTATTATTGACCGTAGGAAGCGTTGAAGATTGGCTGGAGCGACTTGAAAGAATAAAAGTAGTGGCAGTGGTAATGGGAGGAGGAGAAACTGGCTCAGTCTTAATGGTGACCTCGAGGAGTGCTTTTGGGTCAACTGGGGCCGGGACTGAAACTATACTCGAGTCATCTTCTTTGCGCTTCTTATTGTTATTTTTAGAAGAAGATTCCGATCTGACATTTGGTCCTTCCTTGTCCACGGGTAATGTTGTTGTAGTAGTTGTTGTTGCTGTTGTTTTACTTGGCGTAGATTTTTTTGGTGGTGCTATTTTTATTTTTAAGGTTGATGGTGATGAGCGTTTTCTTCTTGTTGTGGTGGTATTTACTGTAGATTCATCACTTCGAGATCTTTTGTTGTTGCTCCTTTTATTTGTATTATCAGGTTTACTGGGACTTGTATGATCATCATCATTACTTGCATTGGTGTCATCGACAGAGGATACTCGAGCTCCGCGGCTCCTTAATATTTTTCGGCCACGAGCTTGACCTCGACCCCTTCCACGAGTATTATTATTATTGGTTCTCTCATTGTTGCCATGACTATGTTGCTGTTGGCTTTGACTTTGAGTTTGATGGTCATCACTACTACTATTATTAACTTGATGTGCTGCAGGAGAATGGCTTGTTGTTGTTGTTGTTTTTGCTGCTGCTGCTGCTAGGGAATCAGGAATAGTAGGTTGGCTTCTTCTTTTCTTTCTTGCCGTCTGTTCACTCTCCTCTTCATTATCATTATTGGCATTATTGACATTGGTCTCAGGAACTTGAATAATATGATTGGAATTGGAATTCTGACTTTGACTTAGAATTTGACTGTTTAGATGTGGAGGAAAAGGTTGAAGGCCTGGAAATAATTTTTGAAGGGTCTCAATCGTTCCACTGTAATTCATGGGCTCGGCGTGGACAACCTTAGAACCTCGACCTTGGACTACACTGACACTAACTTCCGTTGTCATCGAGTCCAGCATCTCCTGAAGGGAGGAAAAGCCGTATTTACGAGGATTCAAAACTTCATTGAAGTGATACAAGTATTGTTCCTCCAAGGAATTCACCAGGCAACCAAACTGTAATTTTTACACAAATAAATAAAAAATAAAGAGCTTGAATTAGTATAATATAAAATTAAATATTTTTTAAAAGGGTGATAAATAGTTGGTTTGTCACAATTATTACAACTTTACAACCTATATTTTAAGCTGTATTTATAATATATTTTTTATAATATTATAGCATTGGCAAAAGGTACAGAGTTCATGACACAATTATATTATTGTTGATTAAGTTAGCAATGAAGTTTAGAAATACTTTGGTATGTCATATTATGTTTTATAAAACCCTTCAACTCATTTAAATGCAAAAAAAGAAAGACGGTTTTGCTGAAGTTAAGATGAAATAGGAAAGACATTACAGAAATAGGAATGTTGATTATTTTAACTTTGAAGATTGATATACTATAAATAAATAAATACATCCTGAATCATGACATTCTGTGTAATTCAAACATTTAAAATGTTAGCTAGTTATGTACGTACCGATTTTTGTAAATGATATGTAAAATGTAATATTATACTTAATATTATGTATTACTTGCATAATATTTTTTGAAAAAAGAAAACAAAATATTTAAAATATTAATAGCTGCTCTTTTACTCACCGTATTAAACCGGAGAAGAAGCAGGGTATGGATTTTCCTCTTGACCATGTCAAAGGCGGAAGATGACGAAGAAGAGGAACCACCCGTATTGGAAAGGGACGAATTTGACTTTGATGTTGGCGACAGCCTCATTTTTGTAATTTTATTTGAGATTCCTAATCCCTGGAACCCTGGACACCAGACACCAGACACAAATCGTGGTTAGTTAAATGATAATTGCAATGATAATTACAATTGTCAAATGTGTTGTTATATTATTGCTTACGATGTATAATATTTAATATTTTTTAATACTTTGTATTCCTTTTTCCTGTGTAGATTGTAGATATCTGTTCACCTCTACAAGTGCCGGTAAATGTGTGGTCTCCCCGTCTTTCCAATTTCAGTCAAACTTCCAACTCACAACAAAAACTACCAACTTTATAATACATAAGTACACTTAATAAAAGCTCCCTCCTTGACTTGACCTTTTTTACTGTGTGTCACAGACAGGAAACTTCCAGTTGTCGACTGCATGCAATAAATAATAAAAATAGGAAAATAAATAAAAAAGTGTAAAATGTGAAATGTGACGGCTTCTTTTCCTTTTTCCGCAGGTCAGAATAACATTCAAGTTTGAAGTACAACGTACAAGGAG
>JAQIVE010003810.1:0-15819 GCA_034698285.1 Sminthurinus bimaculatus | reverse complement strand
ACACCGCCATAATGCGGCGCTTAAGTCGGTTCGAAGCCCTCGGAGGTTCTGCTGACGAGTAGGACGTCCGCTTGCTTGCGAATCGACTAACGCCTTGCATTTACCTGGGGTGTGAAGGTGCCTCCCCACCAAAATAACGTTTTTTAAAGTGGAGTACAATTTCCCACTAAAAAACGCGTTGAGTAAAAAAAAATTTTTTTGTACTCTACAGTAAATAGCGCGACGTGGAGCAACATTTCCCACTAATATGCAAAGAATAATAGTGGAGTTCAATTTCCCACTGCGCGCATGCAAATGTAACTTTAAAAAAATTCTTTGCAGGCTTGTTTTTTTTATCGTGTGGGACACGGCCTTATTAATAGACGGAGCGGCACTGGACTCGTATGCAGAACCCTGGACAGCATTTTAGACCCCCTTCGGGTGCATGGTTGGAGATTTCGAAGCTGACTTGTGTACCTGGCGCGAAATTCTACAACCAGGACAACTTTTTTAGCCATAATAATATGATTATTCCATCATTTACGAAGCTAATCACATCCAAGGTGAAACTTAATTGTGCGTGCTCGAAAGTTTCTTTGTGCGGCCATTTTTTCCCCAGGTTAGGTGGATTCCCTCTGTTCTCAATCTCAAAAAAAAACTGCTGGGTGAGACTGGCCAGTCTCTGCTGCTAAAAGTTCAGCTTACTCTCCAAAATCTGAGCTCCAAAACGGAGGGAGAAGGGAAGGAATAGACCCCTGTAACTAGGATTGGAGTGTCACGTTCATCCCATAGGAAGAAAAGTGACGGCGAGCCCCTTTGGACTTTTTCTACCGGCTGATGTTCGGGATCTCAATCTCGTCACGATCGGGAAAAATGGCCCTTATGCAATCGGAGTGCAGGGAAGGCCGTTCAAAACCCCCAGGGGAGGAAGAGGAGATGTTGCGATGGCGTCTTGGCAACATGAGCAACGAGAGTTGTTGACAAGGCGGTCCTATCGCGGAACTCGACACGAGCCTTGACCAAAGGACTGAGGAGGCGGAGAAATTAGTAGTAGTATAGTATAAGTAGAAGTAGTAGTAGTATTATTATTAAAGATGGTCACTCTTTGCCTGACTCTTGACCTGCAAGCATCTCCCTTGCTTGACCTCTCGTCCTCCTTTTATTGCATACTGCATACTGTCCCTACTAATATTATTATATACGAGGTCCTCACTCGTATCAAGATGCGGAGTAAACTCCGTACCGGTGGTAGCTGCGCGAACTATCTCCGCTCCCTTACCCTGCCAAGCAAGTCCCTCTACCTACCCCTCATCTATTATTTTACCCCGATAAAAAAACCACTTTTCCCATTCGAGCTCCTGGTTTTGATGCCAACAATCCCAAGGAGTCACTTAGTGGGGGTTAAAATCCAACGGTCCCTACAAAACCCAAAGCCCAGCATTCCCCCGACTCTCCCAGTCACCACAGATCTGATCCCTTCAACCTGACCGACTGAAGGTAACACCGTTTTTCGGTTTCCCCGCTGAGGATATTGCTGCAGGCTGCCTCATCTCGGACGAGTCAAGGATAATGCGTCATTGACTGAGTGGTGGACTGGCCGATCAAAAGCCAAAATTAATTTTCCCCATTTGACAAAGGTCCCACCACACCTACATTAGGGCGATTCGTTCCTCCCAAACGCTTAAATTCATACCCGGCGGTTAATGGAGGTGAATCACCCTAACCTACATATCTGTCCGACTTCCTTGCCGAAACCTTACTGCTTATCCCTTACCCTGCGCGTTTCCCTATCCCTGACTTGACACCACTCGCACATTCATATTTCACACTCATATTGTGCAGTGAAGGTGCAATACTTTTACCCATTTCCCCAGACTTGAATGTGCAAGTGCTCTTGGACGAGCAGAGTCGACTATTTGCGTGTCCCGAGGCACCATGAACTGCGGAGAGGAGCAGTGGAGCCTTCCAGTGTCAAAAAGTCGGGGTACCTTTTTTTTTTTGGACCCTTCCCCGCACGTGCGATTTGATGGATCAGTCCCCAATTCCGCTCCGCCCCCAGTACTGTTGTATGAGGCTGCCGAGAGTTAAGCTGGAGTGGAGTTTGGTGCCGTGATCAGCCCCATGCCGCTGATGCTGGATGCAGCCTGAGGGTCAACCACACGACCGACGCGCCGGGAAAGGGACATTCGGGGCAATTTTTTTTCAAATCCATCTCCGTGCCCTCAAACCTTACATGCTATACGATGATATAGCATCACTTGAGTCAAAGGACTCACTCCGCAAGCCCCCCCCCGCCACTTTTATTTGCGCGCTTTTCAGGTACCTCTTTCCTTGGTCATCCTGCCCCCTTTCAGATGTAGATGGAACTGGACCAGGCGGAAAATCATCGTAGCCGCTCATACGCTGAAGGATGCCGTGTACCTGAGTGAACCAGCAGCCCAATTACTGGAAAATGTCACGCAGTCTCCTCGACCGTTTTGACTTGCATCCCACTCGATTCTCCCTTATTGAGTGCCTTGCTGAAAGGAGAAAGTTAAAAACCACCACGATTCCCATCCCCACCGTATTGCATATCAATACTCGGGGACCAAATAAACCTTTACGCCTAAGCATCTTTGGGAAAGTAAATTTTTTTTCCAAAAATGCCGACACCGCCATAATGAGGTTCGTTCGTCAGTTCGAAACTTTCGGAGGTCCTGCTGACGAGTAGAACGTCCGACTGATTTCGAATGGGCTGACGTTTTTCATTTTCTTGGGGTGTCAAGGTGTCTCCCTCACCAAAATAATTTTTGTTTTTTTAAGTGGAGTACGCTTTTCCCACTAACAGAACAAAGTGCAGAGTGGCGTACACATTTGCCACTGCACAGAAAAAAAAGCAAAGTGGAGCTAAATTTCCCACTAATATACCAATCATTTATAGTGGAGTTCAATTTCCCACTGCGCGCATGCAGGTGTAACTAAAAAACTTCTTTGCAGGCTTGTTTTTTTTATTTTGTGTGGGACACGGTCTCATTAATGGATGGAGCGGGACTGGACTGGTATGTAGTACCCTGGACAGCATTTTGGACCCCCTTTGGGGACATAATTGGAGATTTCGAAGCTGACTTGTGTACTTGGCGCAAAATTCTACAATCAGGACAAAGTTTTTTTAGCCATAATAATATTATTATTTAATTATTTATGCAGCAAATTACATCCAAGGTGAAACTTAATTGTTTGTAGTCGAAAGTTTCTTTGAGCAGCCATTTTCCCCCCAGGTTAGGTGGATTCCCTCTGTTCTCCATCCCGAAAAAAACTGCTGGGTGGGAAACTGACCAGTCTCTGCTGATAAAAGTCCAGCTTACTTTCCAAAATCTGTGCTCCCAAACGGAGAGAGAAGGGAAGGAATAGTCCCCTGTAACTAGCATTGGAGAGTGTCACGTTCATCCCATAGGAAGAAAAGTGACGGGGAGCCCCTTTGGACTTTTCCTATCGGCCGATGTTCGGAATCTAAACCGTGGCACGATCGAAAAAAATGGCCCTTATGCAATTGGAGTGCAGAGAAGGCCGTTCAAAACCCCCCGGGGAGGAAGAGGAGATGTTGCGATGGCGTCTTGGCAACATGAACAACGAGAGTTGTTGACAAGACGGCCCTATCGCGGAACTGGACACGAGCCTTGACCAAAGGACGGAGGAGGCGGAGAAATTAGTATTAGTGTAGTATTATTATTATTATGAGGATTAAAATGGTCACTCTTTGCCTAGCTCTTGACCCGTGAGCATCTCCCTTGCCTGACCTCCCGACCTCCCTTTATTGCATACTGCATACCCTTACTACCTACTATTATTATACGAGACTATTAGCCCGTATCAATATATATATATATATACATATGTATGCGCGTATTTGTTTTATACGGTATAATACAGAGATTACATTCAAGGAATATAATAAACAGAAAAGTCAATACACAAACATGGAAAAGGTTCTGAGCAAATTACATAATGTAGCTATAAACTCGTACCTTTTACCATTAAATACTGGATAAGCAAGAAATTATAAAAATGTCAAATGTTTTCCATATTCAGGTATCAGTATTTACTTTCCGTAATCTGTTTAATCCAAATTAATCAATGTATCCAAACTACCTGTTGTTGTTGCTGGCTACTTTGGGTGAGATTACAGATTATGTTGTACAATATTATATAATACAATATGGTATTAGTGTAAAATCTTGATTTTGTTTACAAACAACCTTTCTACTTATGCACTTATTTATTTATTTGCTGGTGTAAATAAGCGTCAATTCCTCGTATTATTATTATTATGACTATTACTATAAGTACATTAGGGCTATTATCGTTATCATAATCGTCATCACCTGTTATTTTTTGGTGGTTCTTAATTTAATATTTGTGTGTCCGTGTGTGTATTATAATACATGTCAGTTTTTGTGGTGACGGGAGTATCGTATCAAGTATCTTATTGTTGTGATTTGTAATTCCAGCTCTTATACTTGTAACTTGTAACCATCATCATCCATCCATGTGGAATATGGCAAAGTCTGCATTCTAAAGTATTATGGTATATCACCGACAAGAAGACGGAAGAGGATAGTTTGAGAATTGAGAAGGATTCGGGCAAAGTGGTACATACATACTACATACATAAGTGAGTGCTGCTTGAGCCCAATAATAAAAGTAAGCTTCTTAAGTTTATGTTATTCGGTATTCACAATTTGTTTTGTGGCTAAAGTCTTCCCCTTTCATAGTACTTTGAAACTAGCATGTATAGTCCTTGTATAAAGCATATAGGGTAGAAGAAAGTATAATATTATGCATGCGAGTGCATCTGTTCTGGGTATATACGCGATACACATATTACATACATCTACTTACATATATACATTATACATACTACATAAATGTCATCTGTATAAGTAAAGAATAAAGCATATAGATGATTTCTTATATATTCGCCGAAATCTAAATTAATATTTATGTTGCAATTACACACTATATGCTAGCACAAGATAGAGATTTTAATGGTTCGTGTGCTCACCAAACAATTCACATTTCATAATATTTGATAATAATAATATTCACTTGCTTACTCGCTTGTTTGAATGCAAACCCCAATGTATATATTCTAATAGAAGAACAACTTTAGGGATAAATGTTCTAATATATATCCAATTATGTATCAACTATTTAAGTTCCCTCTAAGTCTTACCAAGTATGCGATATATATGCGTACATACATCTGTATTAACATGTAGGTTTATCGAGTTAGTGTTCATAAATTTAAGCCTATGTGTTCCTGTATTATTATCAAAAGAAGTGCATATCTATGCACAAAACTATTTGTCCACATTATTATATGTTTCCTTTAAGTATAGCAGCGTTCTTACATTATCCATTATGAGGTGAAGCGTTGGAGATAATATGAATATAGTTAATCTGTTAATTCTTAAAGATTCAAGATGAATCAGTTGAGCCTTTACTTCTGAAGTGTGCCCAGCTCCTTTAGAATATTATCATAATCTTTTGATGAACGTGCCGACTTAGTGATAGGCCAACGAGTAAATTCCCCATTTTTCTGTACAACAAGTACATACAACTTGCTGTCTATGTCTGGAAAATTCCTCATTAACTTTAAATATATTGACATTTTTTTAAAACAAAGCATTAAGACACTAACAACAACAAAACAATAAGGGTAGAAAATACCTCAAGCTTAAAGTAACCAGTATTTGAATCTGTAATTAAGTTGAGCCTTTTTGGGCTAAAGTCCTATAACTTAACTAACCCTTGTTAGCCATGTTTTGGAATTGTTAGAGTTAACGAGGACGACGACTATAATCCTTGTTTGACGAAAATTATAAATCCTAAATATTTTAAGAATGTTCAAAACCTCAAAAGCTAACACTATAGTTGAGGCGGAAGTAAATGTGTAAAGTTAAAGAACAAATAATTTGAATTTCTGTAGTTAAGTTAATCCTGTCGACTGTGTACGCAACTTAATTATTATAGTTACAGTTAACTAGGTTTAACAATAATAATAATTGTAGTATAACACTGATGCTAATGTAAATACTCTTGCAGAAAGGACTTGAAAAACAATTCTAGAGCCATCAAACTGCTACGCATTATGCATGTAGACAGTACAAAAGCTGTATAACATGTAGTTCAACGTATTACAAGAATTTACACTAATTCCCTCATTTCTTAAGTATTTAATAACTTTTAGTGTGAAAATAACAGCTTAGTTTTATTATAATTAAGTTGACAAAAGTAAGTGACGAGTATAATTCCATAATATAAATGTTTCAAGTTTGCATTATAGAAATATATAAAAAGTAGTAGGATGTATTACTACAACAATCGTTGCTTAAAGCAGAAAATACTACTTGATGTTCATATTTTGCATTTTATTACATTAAGCTACTATAATAATTTTTATGATATGTGTTGCATACATGTGTATATTATGATCTAGCTTCCTAAAGCAACAGCTTACAACTACTACTATGTGTATTACTTACTTGGTCGATAAACCTGACTTGAACTTGACCAGGGACCAGGACAACTATGATGAATATGTATATTATGCCTTTATTGTGCTTACAGGAGTATGTACAAGATAAATCTGTACTTGAAGTACTAGCGATTTTCAATTTATAATATCATCATACTTACTTACTTAAGTGGATCAATAAACGCATACTCATATCGCTACCACCAAGATCGAGATAAGGAAACATGACGAAGAGAGATACGTTAAATATATTATACATATTTAAGTATGTATACAATGTACACAAACAGCACATACCACATACTAAAAAATTTGCCATTTAGCGCAAGGAATATGCAATATTATTATTACTATTTACATAAGACAAAGTCAACCTATCAAACAATACAGCGAAATCAAAAAGAGGAAACGTACCTGTTTGCACTTTTTGTAGATATGTATATTAAGTATGTAATACTTAGTACTTACTCAGCTTTGTTTCATTTTTCATCAGCGTTGAAGTTTGATGAACGATCATCTAATACTTGATCTATTGAGAATAGGTACCTGGATTGCAAATTTAGTTGTCACAAATTAAAAACTTGTTAATACACCTCCATAATCTCATATTGTTAAGCACTTTTAATCTACTTTTAATCACCAGAACATTCTTTCCTCTGTTTGACACCATATCAAGCATCAAGGTAGTAAAAATACAGAAAAGCATTTTGCTTTTTACAAAACACAAAATAACATGGAACATGGAGCGTATAGCATGTGTGTAAGTACTTACTAAAATCAGACATTTAGTGCTCACTGTATGATGAAGGAAAAGGTAAATCAAAATCCAACGTAATTACAAGCACTAACTTACTAAACAATTAAATTGTGTTTCTTGCTACAAATACTGTAGCAGTTTTTATAAAATCTAAACACTAAAACCACACAAATAATTTCAGAAGCAGCGTTTTTGACTTTTTTTGGAAAAACAATCATACTTTTTACCGCCACGGAGTAAAGGATAAAAGTGAAAGACCAAAGTCTTTCACTTTTATCCGTTTTTCATCGATTTTCTACATTTTCAGGGATACACATATTTCACAAGACGGTGAAATACAAGGACCCATCTTCGAGATATTGGTTAGTAAGTAGATACTTGACAGTCAAAATTATTCAAAAATAAAAATGCATTCATGCAACGTGTATAACATATTATATCCTCTTGAATATCAAGACGGGATACATCAGTATAATAATATGAGACGAAATTCGATTCTGAGCAGCACAAGTTTGAATGGCTTGTTGTAACTTTTATTGTGTGGCTACACATCTGTATAGCACTTTATTCGGCTTGTCACCATAATTAATGAATAAATTACCGGGGCGTATTATATGCTTGGACTTTTTCTATAGTGCGGCGTTATTTATTCTATTGATCTTTGGACGTAAATGTACAGATATATAATAGGAATACATTTCCCTTGTGACAATATACGAGAAGCATAAAATATGTAAGATGAGCCTATAGAAAGAAAGAAAGAAGAGGAGAGATGAACAGGAAATTTCTTGGCCATTCGTCCCTTCACGTTTCATCAGATAATCTCTTAATTAATGTGTAATTAATGCGAGAGTCGATGTCGTTCTCGTTGGAACGTCACGTTATAAGTCAAGTCAAGTTGTGAGTTAGAGTGGAATAGAAACATAAAATATATATACATGTGTACGTACACACTCACCTTCATCTCTCTAACTGCCTCTTCGTCTCTCTTTTGAAAAATTAAACAGTGCATACCTAAGTGGATTTAAACATTTGCCGTATCATTCACTGCATATACATTTTATACATGTGTACAGTACTATACCAAACACTAACCGCGTATTTGCTATAAAAGTTCTATAAGACACGAGGCATAAACGACCAACTCATTTGGAAAAGAATCTTTATCAATTGTCAAGTGTTCATGTCTTCTTATGTCTCTCTAGAATGTATAAGTGTGCATTACATAGTCGTATTGCGACCATCTGGCAACTGGCTGCCAGAGCTTTTAGTTAAATTTCGAAATACCTATTTAAAATAAAGATTAAGAATGTTTTCTGTGTTTAGTAAAGAAAGAAAAAATAATTTCCACATTTATTTAATTGACGGGCATGTCAAAGATTTTAGCAATAGATCAGCATCACTACAACTATTCTGACTGTGAGTGATGAGTAAGCAAATAATTAAAAAATTCTTTGTGGATGCTAAAATGTTTTCATTTAGATAAATAACAAATAAACACGGTACACATTGTACTCTATTAAGATTAAAGGCAAAAAATTTGCAGTTTTGAACTTTCAACTTGCCCTTTGTAATGTAAAACCATATTATATACATAGCCGTATGTTTTATGTTTCTACGGATTTAAAAAGAGGAGACGACTTGACGATATACTCACTCATGCCATGCCATGTTTGCCATTTATCTTTCTCCTCTGTCCTTTGTATCTAAAAAATAAATTTTTGTATAAAATGTGAGTCTTTGCTGCTATAACGCGCAGTTATAATAAAACATAAAACTGCTTTCGCTTTAACAGAAAAAGACAAACATATGAAGTGAAAATAATACTCCGTAGTTTTTACTGCTCAGGTTCAGAGGTCTAATGCCATACAAAGTTTGAAATAACAAAGTTTCTTTTTAATTTAAGGTTTTATAAAAAAATATTGTTTTTTTTCGAATTTCAGGATTTTTAACATTGCAAATGTTTTTGCGAGTTTGTTTACTAATTTTGTTATGAATGTTTTCCGTTGTTCTCCGGGTACCTTTTTACCCCGGGTTGGTTAAATCCCTGCTTATGTTTACTATAAAGCAGATGAGGTAAACATGTGTAAGCTTAAATATTTTTGAATAATATTGGTGATATATAGCCAGATTTTGGAAGTATGCATGAGCAATGAGCAGAGTACTGCAGAAAATTACATCAAAGGAAAAAAACTCGTACCACCATTTATTTCATGTTTGTACATTATATTTCTACGCCGTGTCCTATAATAGACGCCTTGACTGTGAGTCAGTAGTCGTGAAATCAAGTTGACGAGACCGACTGACAGTATAATGTAGTATACATATATAGTAAAGGGTTTCATGCATACTCCATGCAAAGTCTCCGTATGATGATGCATACAATGCATATTGCATATTATAGTAGATACATTTTATATTATAGTATGCATAGTAGATATATTATATTCATTTTGAAGAAGAGATTAGAACGGGTTGGAAAAATGAAAAAGTCGGAAGGACTAGAAAATATGAAATGCACGCCTATAGTCAAAGAGTCTTCAAGGGGGGATAGCATCCTTCTGCCTGTATTCTCTATTTTATATTTATGTGTAAGCTCATCTGTTCATATTTCATTCGTTTGTGACAGGCAGCAATGTTACATCGTCATAGACGATTAATAAGTCTGTCACGCTCACCTGATTGTAATTAAGGGTCAGAAACTCACGCCAAATACATAGAAATTGTCCTGGCGAATGGCATCCTTTCCTTCGTACATACTTCATACGTACTGTGTATGTATGTATACGTGGTAGAAATTACTTTATGACGTTACATTCTGGTATCTGGTGAAATATGCGCATTTATTGTACAGATTCGACCATCTTTTTTTAAATTTTGTACCCACCATGAATGATGATTACGTATACAAACTACATACACATGCACGTACAATAATTTAAATGTCATCGTAAATATACTTATGAAATTTAAAAAATAACAACAATGACTTTATTGTACATGTAAAACCATCGTAGTGAATCTTCTTTTTTGAAATGTGATCTTTAGTAAAATAAATAAACAAAAAAGGTCTCGCCTACCATTGAAGTCTCTCGAAGGCGTTCACAGTATATATGTATAACAATAATTTTTAGTTTTGTTCAATAGTCTTATGAATCGTGTTTGGAAACTATTAACTATTAATTTTTGATCATCACGATCATGATCGTCGAGCAAAATATGGTTAGAGATGGATATATACTTACATATAGTTAGTTACTATTGGGAGAGTAACATTTTATGCAACGTACGTGCTGCGTTATTTGAAGGTATAGAACGCGATCCCTTTGAAACTGTAAATGGAATCATCGATTCAATATTAATAGTAATTGTATCTCAAATGAAATAGGGGTGACGATTGATACTGTGTGTACTTACAGAACAGAGGAAATAGAGAAAGAGAAAAGTCATATTCGAATTGTCGCCTGCTGCTGGGGCCACAAAATTAATCCTACGCAAACACAGAGACAAGCACAAAAAAAAGCATCGGAGTAAGCAGCCTTTCCTGAGTTTTAACACACATAAAAGTACACAAGTCATAATGCCTTTGATGCTCCTTTCTTACTTTCCGCTTTCCTCTCTCTCTCTCTCTCTCTCTCTTATTTTCTCTCTCTTTTGATTCTGTGTGGATTTACCACCGAACACACGAAATGATCCTTTCGTTCGTCCGGTTTGCTTTCATACCCTAATTACTGATATTTCTACAGAGGACCACAACGCTCGAGTTTGTAACTGTGCAATCGGCAGTGGGACAGTGTTATTATTCATTATTCATATTATATCGTACTGCCGTTATTGTCACTGTTGTCATGTATTTTTTTAAACCCCAGATTGCCTTTTCACTGTAAGAGTGTTGAAAATTTTCCCTATTTGCGTTAGATGTACACACGAATCTGTAATATGTGTTCATTATTCCTCTCTGTAATATTGAATGGAGAACTTGTCTTCACTCTTCAGTTTTCCGCTATTCTTGAATAAACACAAATAGTATGCTTTCAAGTTTTAATAATTCACGTTTTACGTCAACATGGAAAAAATTGGCTCAAGTTAAAATTAATTACACATGCATCTAAGTAAGCGTACGTATAATTCTTCATTACGTACCAGGTTTATTTTTTTAATGACTCCATCTATATATTATGCATTGCTTATAACTGTCGACTGTTATAACCCAGTCAAGAAATTTGAACATTTTTTCAAACATGGTGATTTATTTTACGTATGGTGTATAAATGTCAAATTAGATGTGTGTATTTATCTCATATACAAAAGTTGTATATTACTTAATCTGTTTGCCAGACATTCGACATTCATTCATGTGACATTTGGTGATTTGGTACACCTGAGCTTAACCGACCGACCAGTCCTTTGGCATAGAGAAAGAGCGATGTAAAGTGTGGACCAAGACAGACAAATGGATGGGCAATGACGCAGTATTTGAGTTGGATCATTTGATTGGCCTATGATTGAAGGATAGGCTTCCTTTTTAATCTTATTCATCTGGATCTGGAATCTGGACATTGGAGAGAAAGAAACACTTGCGCTAAAACAATGTGAAGCGGAATGATGAGTCAATCATTTTTAGGGACCTTTGTTTATAAATACAACATTATACTTTTGTTCCACTTAATATACACATATACAAGTAGAATAATATGTTTTGTGTACTTGTCTGTTTTTGTAAAATATTTGGCATTGAAGGGGAAGGACCTCTACAACTCCCACTTCAATTTGTTGTATGTGATGTACACTGTACATAGTACATAGACTACACATATTTTACATTATATTTTTATTACCACAGCTTACAGACTTTCTGCTCAAACTAAGTAAAGTTTACATTGTGCTTTCTCTCATAAGCGATAAACTATATGTACATGCACATAACTAATGTATTAATTTTTAATTTAAAACTATGAAGCATAAATATATGTATGGCAATGTCAAACAGGCGTCTTTCTTGCAACACATTTACCACTCAAGTTATATCAGTCATTAGAAGCAGTAACATGTTTCCAGTATGCCGATTGTTAATCTTGAGTCTTGGAAGTAAAATAGATGCAGATGTATACATATTTCATATTTAAATTATGATACCAATGTGCATTAATTTGATGTATCTACGCTCTTCATAAACAAGTATGATAATGATTTACACACTGGAAATTCTTCCATAGATACATACAAGCAAACTTGGAGATTTGCTTGTATAAAATATGAATCTACTTAAGATCTCTTTTCATACTTGCTGCTACATGTACCATCCTGCATGCCGAAGATAATTACACATGTAAAATGAGGAAAATGTAAATGAGCCATATATGACTCCCATGTAAATGTATTCAATATCTAAAAGGAAATTGAGCTATCATTTGTTTTAGATTTTAGAATGGCAATGAGTATAACATATGCGAGAACAGTCATATCCTTAAATCTTCTTGGCAACATTCATTCTGATTGATTGGGTACATCTGTCTAAAACCGATATGTATGAAGAGAAGATACATACATATCAAAAGGATGAAGATTCAACTCTACTTTGATCTTCTCCAAACCAAATTCATTTCATATTTTGCCGAAATGGATCAAAAACAATTTAGATAATGCAATACGTAACATGTATGTATTATTTATATGTATACATACATATAAATAATAAAGTAATGAATATGCATCGCAAACAGAGCTATATCGAAATCTAACTATATTCCAAGCAAACGGGATACATAATTGATTTAATACACCACAATTAGTTCCAACAGATAAAATAAAGAAAGATTGTTTCTATACATCCATCTTGATTTCATGTTTCACGGTACACATACGGTATGTATTACGTATGTACCATATTACACGAAAAATATGCCAGAGCTTTGAAGCAAAGAATCATGTCTTGGGCATGTTATATTATAAAAAGTTATAAGTACTGAAGATGTTCAACTCCTGTTTGCAAGTAATTTACTAATCGTAAGAATAAAACCTTTGGAATCAAAAAAAAAGAAGGAAACTCTACTTACCTAATCGTAAGTAAAGTATTTACGTGTGTCTCAACTTGTAAGACTTTCACTATGCCACGCATGATACAATCTTTTAATATTCATGTATATCTTGGTTGTGTTTTAGTTTCCTTAAACATATCAAGTATTGTGGTCATGGTAATATTCATTTATAATTCTAACTATGGTAAAAAGGAAGGCGTCATAACAATGCTTGTTACATATTATATTTACTTACATTTCAGTTTTTGAGATGATACTTTGCATTGACGCATCCACCATCCGTGGGGACTGTTTGACCTGTGTGCGCCTGTAGTCTGCGGTAGAATATTAGAGAAGAGAAAGATTTTATTTGCGCAAGGTATAATAATATACACAAATGTGGAACCTAGAAATGGTTCGATAATGATGATGATGATGTCATATTGCATATTATTTTACACGCTAGAATTCACAGTTTATCAAGTTACAGAGTAAGTATATACTTTGTATAATGTATATGTACTTATACACATTCATATCCACCAAACTTTCCACCCCTATGCCCCTCTCATCTCTCTCGCTTATCTCAAGTATTTACTGTAATTAATATGAATGCGATGCATGAATTGCATATGTATATAATAGTATATGATATGCATAATGTAGTCACCATTCAATCTATCAGTCCACTGTAAAAGATTATTACTATTCTGCATCTGTTACTCTTGAGAGCTTGGCTCACTCCCTCTCCCTTTGCCCACCTGTGCAAGATGAGCAGGCTCAACACTCAAAAAGCAAAACTTGTTACCTCATCAAAATATCAAATATTTCCAGCGTATCATTCATTCACTGCTGATTTCCTGATGATAGTAATTTTTGTAATTGTGATGCTGATGTATCACAAATATGATATTTTTCTCGTCGCTTTGAGCGGCCGGCTTCAAACACAATACACAAATTATGTACGGATAACATTGTTACTAACTTTGCTTATTGTGTGTATTTCTTCAAGGATAATAAAGATGACGAAGAAACAGGTCCACATAGTAGCCTTTGAGCTGAATGCAAATGAAATTATACAGGTGAACTCAATATTGTTTACATGTATGTAGATACATAACAAATGTTTCATAACAACACGAGTTTATTCCGTGAAAGTGGCTGCGTATCCGAAAAATTATCTCAATTTCTATTTGTTAGTCATCGTTGCTGGTACGACAAGTGGAAACGAGCTACTACACTGCATGTTTTTCTGGGTTGGTCGTGAAACTGCCCTTAGAAAAAAATCTGGGCTCGAGGTTTGATAAAATTTTGACAGGCATTTGGTCGAAAACCTCATCAACTTTGATCAACTTTTCATGAAATTTTGATATAAAACTATCAAAATCTCATGAGATCATTACCGGTCAATATTTTTTGTTGACATGGGAAATATTTGGTAGATAGTAAATTTTAGTTGTGAATTACCTCAACTGGCAAATGTTTGAATGAAGTTTGGTATTGCACGGCATCAAACCAAACGTCTCCTTCATCATCTTGATCCTGGGCAGAAAGTTTAGCCATTTATTTAAACACTTTAATGTAATATTTGATAGTTTAGACATGCAGAATTTTACATTCAGCGAGTAAATATCTTATGAACAAGATTTTTGCAAAAAGTCTCTAAAATATCTATGTACTTACATTTTCCATTTGAAGAGAATTTTTCTTTGTTTCCCGACTTTGATTCAGGGCATTTACTCGTGCTCGTTTTTTAGTCGACATGCCGGGACTTTGACTGCATTTAACCTACAAAAACAAAAATTCCATCAGGATTCATAATTTAAAAAGTATTTTGAACTTAAATTAATACACGTATTAATACAACTGTATCATACCCACTACCCACGAACAAACGCGGATCTCTATACCAACTTATAGTGGAGGTACGCGGTTATTCGTGGGGGCAATATAACTAACAACTAACTTTAATTAAAGGTAACTTTTAGAAGAAAATATTTTAAAATTTTGGTCAAAGCTAAATAATATTTGTATTTGTTTGAAAACATAAAATTCGTTTGAATATTATTTTATTTTTCACTCACAGAAAGTGGCAGACTTGGGTTGGCAGAAATTCGACCTCCCATCGTCACGCTGTAATTGCCTAGGCAACACTTAAATTCTTTTCTACTTACTTTTGATCCTGCAAAAGATATAAATAGTGGAACACAAAATTTTAATATTTTCATTATTTGTACATATTGCACATCAGAGCTAAATTCACTATGCTTTTGTTTTCGAAAGTCTCCATATCTACTATAACTTTTTATAGAGTATATCTTACTATATATCCATGGCATTTGGGAGGGCTACCGGAATTCAGATTTCTTTGTATTTTTGTTTTTCGTTTTTTATGGAAGTGGAATAGGAAATGCATACAATAAATGTGATTGTAACGGCACCCTCTTTAAAAGCTTTATGGGTCAAAAATTTTACTATTCGAGTAAATTTTCTACAAATAAAGTTTTCTTGTGCCATCACATTCTTTTTAGAAGTCCAAGCTCCATGGC
>JAQIVE010003809.1:0-15820 GCA_034698285.1 Sminthurinus bimaculatus | reverse complement strand
ACTTACGTAATTTACATTACAAAGGGCACTTCATATAGACACCGACATTAGGTACGTATATAGTATGTATGCATTTACACACGAAATATTTCTGTCCTAAAATTTCCTAAAGCTAATAAGCAAATACATCTATACATTTGCAAAAAATCCATTAAACTTTTTCTCCATCTTTTTGTCCATAAAAAACTAATTAGTGGATTTACACAAGGCGTGTAGCTTTTTTTGCAAAGGGGGAAAGAGTGTAACGATCTGTGTCTAATTTATAATTTGTCAATCTGGAACCTGGACACAGCAGAGGTATAAAATAAAACACCAAAGACATAAAGGGACAAATTATTTCTTTTGTTAGCCTCTGTCAATTTTTTACCAAATTTTGCAAGCTAACTATGAAAATTATGCAAATGTTTTGCACGTTCAAATTTTTTTTCACCACCAATTTCAAAAGTTTTCAACCAATTTTCAAGTCTATCTGAAACGAACTTTTTTGCCAGCGACAACAATGACTGACAATGAGTTTCCAATTCAATTAGAGATTCTTGATTTATGCTTGCAGCTATTTAGTAACTGGAGCTGGTAGGTTCTTCGATAAATCATAACAAAGAGGGGAAATATTATATAAACTATGTACCAAAATTATTTTGTACAAAACAGAGACACTCTAATTACCCCCTTTTCCAAAAAAAAACCCCAAATTATTTACGCCAGAAAGCCTTCTGGAAAGGTGAAAGTTTTCGGGGCTTAACTCAATGTCACTTTCACGCTAGAGATTGTTGTGTAAAAAAAATTATATTGTCTTTTTTATTTCGTACAGCATTACAAAACTACTTTGAACTCGTTTTTGCCAAAGGTATAATAATAGACGAGTTTTTAAGCTTTTTTGCATGTTACATAAAAAATTTTCTTGAGGTTTATACCTCAACACAAAAAGGGTTTAAAGTCCAAAGAAGAAAATTTGTTTAGTTTTTTTCCCTCTATTGTGGCAGTCCACGAGCTTTTTTCACTGCAGTGCTTTCAAGTTTCTTTCACTGCAGAGAATATACAAAACATAAATAATGTGTTTAAAGTAAATACATACAATTCATCATCTCCTTTGAAGTACAAACACCTGATGCTTTCCTCCCCTCTCTTTTTCTTCGCCACGTATAGGAAAATTACATATTACATATAATACACATTATTTGAGTTAAATCAAGGTAAATGCATCAATATTATCCCCTTTTTTATTCCCTTGATAGACTACGATCATGATGATGATGACGACATGGTTCATGTGATTGTAAGCTCCTTCAATAACCACTTTAAATCTTGTGTTAAGACAAAAAAAATTGCCATCACGCCATTTGCTATACCGTACCAGTACCACATCTAACAATAATGAAGCTAATGCATCCTTTAGGTCTGTATTATTTTACTACCATTAACTTGATGACTTTGAGAATACTTAAAAATCAAACGAATCTGTATGTATACATGCATACACATATGTAAGTAAAAGTATGTACATTGTACATATTAAAGAGATCAATAGTTTATTTCATACCTTGAGGATTGACGTCAAAGAAAAACTTATTACAAAAGTAAATGAGACAAAAAAAGGGTATTAAAAAGTTCCACCGTCTACCTGACTATAAAAATATCTAGAAATAAAATGTGCAATCATAATATAATACGATCATCTCACGTTAGCTAAACATTTGAGCATTTGAAGAAAAAATTGTACACATGAGACCAGAGAAAGATAGATCTATAACCTATAGGTATGACATATACACACACAATAAAACTGACTGACAGTAATATTATATTAATGTGTACAAATGTGTATCAAGGTAGAATGGGGTCAGTTGAGGTCTCCTTTGACGTCACGAAAAAAGATCCTCGATATAGCCCAACCAACAACCAACATAATTTAGCATTTAACTAACTTTCCCTTTATAGGCACAAAAATATGGGACAAAAATAATAATAGTGAGACTCTAATTTAATTTCAATATCAAATATCCGACTAACCTAATATTATGTATGTATCTAAGATCTAAGCGTTTATGTATAACGAAGGCAATAGTACTTTTTTACATTTTCTGCACATTTTTTACTGCAGGCAAACGCTATATAGACTTCAGACATGAAAGCACATGCACGTGTCATCATTTTTACCTATATGCAAATTTATTATTGCACAGGATAATGATTAACTATTTATACAGTGCATCGTTGCAATTTTGAAAATATGACCCACGTGTATACGGTTTTCTACGTATATACTAAATACAAACCCATTAATTATGGAGTCATAAAAAACCATATTTAATTCACTAACGAGGAGAAAAAGAAATGTGGAACAGTCATATTATGATCGTATGATATGCAATAATCATGACTACTTGTCATTATACATAGTTAAGAGTCAGCTAAAAAAATTACTTGTTTGCTTTTTCCGAAATAGCCACATTTCATTAGGCTGTATTCCTCATTCAATCATATTCTAGTTAAAAGTACATCAATTATTTGAAAAAAATACTTACATAACCATCGCTGAGTTCTTCATAATCCGGCCACATGGTCCAAACTGCTGAATGGGAGACGGCGCATTCAAAGAGCGAGTTCTCCTATTAGAGGTCATAAAGACATTTCAAGATTAGATTTTTTTGCTACTCATTTTTTATTTTAAACAATTAACACTCAACACCCAGGCTAGACATGTGTAAACTTAGTTTTTTCGCACGTAATTTCAACTGGACTTCAGACTTCAAAACAAGTCACTGAATGCCGATGTTCGCCGAGTTTACACATGTCTAACACAGACTCACAAATATTGAATGTTACATGCCATTTGATATCACCATGCAATGTACATTAAGTATACAACATTTATAAAAAAAACAAATAAAAAACAAAGTTTATATTTCAACATTTATGGCTTTTGTATGTTATATCTTCGAAACAAAGGTGTAATCTAATATGTACATAGTACGGACATAAAAGATAAATAAAGGACAATAAAAAAAACTAACATGGCTAATTTAAACCTTAAACACGTAATTATTTGTCTCCAAAGGATCACACGGAAGTGCAAGCCCATAGATGATAAACCATATTTTGTACACTTATAGATTATACAAATTATAAAAACTGATGATAATCCTTTAAAATAATCACAATCACGACATTTATTTTTAAATTTGCAGAACAAGGGCAATTATTATAGTTAGTAGCCATTTTAATCTACATACTTAATGCAGGGGCCTGCATGAACTATAGGCTTTAAATTAACTACGTAATGATTAATGAGAGGCTAAAATGGTGTTCTTAATAATTATCATAGTGTGAGAGAAATAACATGATGTGCTGCTTATACATAGTTTATAACAATTTACACTGAAATCCAGTAAAAGCAGTATGTATATAGCTAATAATAATAATTTGCATAATACTTGAGAAAACAACAACAAGACATTTAAAGGTCAGCCAACCTTTCTTTAATGGTGGTAAACAAATAAACTTTTGATAATGGTTATATTCTCGGGTTCGAGGGATTCAAAACAAAGTCATAACCACAATCACAACTACATACTATTATGGTGCTTACTAGTAGATACATATTATTATCAGTGAAGCAACCTCATAGAATCGATAAATTAAGATTTTTATTATTTAAACTAATTTACACTCTTGCTAGATACACAATACATTACGCAAGCATACAATTAGAAAAGCAAACAAGACAGTCGTTAAGTAATAATAGTCTTTTGCTACACAAGCTACAATGAAATAAGCGAGAACATAAAAGTCAGCAGAAAACAAAAAAGCTCAACATATTTACTTAATAATTATTATTATTTGTATTCTATACTATTGTAATTGATACACACACCACTCTCACTGATACTCACTCACCAGGAAAAATTAGCGTACTAAAGTTATGCTTTATTTACATAAAAATGCAAAATTTAAACCGCAATAAGCAATATTAAAATACCTTGAAATGACTTAATAATCACTAATCACATTTGAGTGCCATGTCACGGAAATATCCTATAGAATATACAATATGTGATGATGGGGACAATGATAAGTTGGAGGTGAGCGAACTCAAAAAATCACAACACACTAATTGTAAAATTTTCCTTTTTCGTTTATCATCATCACCAGGAAGATTTTGTTGCTTCATTGTATGGAAAAAACGTTTACGTTTTTGTCCAACAACTTTTTCTATATCAAGGTATTAGAGTAATATACTCTACTGTTTTACAGAAAATCCTTTAGTGATTGACTTGACTGGAGAAAACCAAACAAAAGCACACAGTATGGTGTAAGCCTTTGAGTTTAGTGTCCCAATTCCCTACATAAAATAACTACTAATACATACACAATCCAAACAGGCACATACGACCAATATTGCATCGATCCAAAATCGATAGGAAATTGATCGACACGCACAACTGTCACAATTTCACAGCTCTTTTTTGCTAGTACTAATACTTCTACATTACATAAATTTTATGTAACCCTCGATTAAGATTTTGGTAATTGGTAAATTTCAGTACTGCATTGTAAGATATATTTGCATGAATAGTGTGTAAAATGAGTACTTCCCACATTTTACGACACTTATGTATATGTGTATTGCACAGGCTCAAAATATGAAGCATTTTACACTTGAAAAACATAATGGTGAGCATTCTAGAATTTTTCCGATGTAGAATTTCTCAATGGAACATAACTGCATATAATGATTCATTACAAACTACACACTACACCAAGTCACCCAGCATACAATACTAATGTTATAATAATAACAAGCTTATATGTTGTAGGCATATTCATCATTCATTGTAAATGTGTGTTGCCTTTAGCCTTTTACAGTTTATGTCATTCTCTGAATTTACCAGAACAGTTTTATTATTTTAAACCCCGGTGACTCTTTTTTTGACGATTTGACAATGCTTATACTCTTCAATACAGTATTAAGCACATGGACGATTTGTTCCACGTGCACAGCAGAAAATACTACCGATACTTCCTGTGATTGCCAGTGAAAAAATTATCATACAGAAATACATAATACATACTCAATTTGCAATCGCAAGCCAAGCAAAAGTATCTCAATTTTAGTTTATTTTCAGCTAATTGACTTGTTAAAACAAATGTTTGTGTGAAATCACAAGTCATTTATTTACATACACAGTAGAAAGCAACCTCCAGATTTGACCTCTACATATATATACCTTTCATTCAAAGCACATTCATAACCACAACACAATTGCATTCATTTTTCACATGATATTATCATGTGCATAAAACGGGTAGCTGATCAAGCATTTATATAACTAGTGTCACAATTAAGTTGTCCAAAATAAAAAAGCAGTGAATGCAAAATAAATTCGGCAACACAACAAATATGCATTAAACAAGTATCTACAAGCGGCGGGAAGTGATTAGAATAAGGACTTGTTGATATAAATGATAAACAATATTCATAATTCATACTCATATACCTATACATATTACTAACGATAAGTAAGATAAGCGATAAGATGTAATTAATATGATTCATGAATTGATCCCTATAGTAGTTATCATCATAGCACCCTGCTTTCCCTTCCATATTCAGTATTATAATATACAAATCTCAGCAACCAATCCCATATCAGTTCAATTGTCAATTTTTAAACCTCGTATATAAATACTTAAATAGACACCTTTTTTGCTTTTTTTCATGTGTCATGATTCATAATGCATGTTTAATTTTTTCACTCTACAAATGTATTTCTCTTACGGCCAAGTTCCAGATCGTTTCCTCCTGCGGTGGAAGGATTCGGCATCATCAGGAACGAGAAAGTCGTCATCGTCACTGGTAAAGCTATTTGACCCGGAACTGTCCGAGTTGCTGTTACTGTTGGAACTGAACTGAACCCAAAAGTTACGACGGTCTTTACCACCCGACAGGTTAAAGTGGCTCCCGCGCCACAGCTGCCGATTCTCAATAACCATTTTGAACTGGAGCGGAATTCGGCTGAATATCGTTATTGTGATCTTGGTCTTGAGACCGCCGTACTTGCTACTTGTTTTTGTACAGTATGTATATGTAATCACGATGTTTTTTGTTTTTTTAAATAGTAACAAGATTTTGACAATTCACCCAAGAACAACTAATTACTAGAAGAAAAAAACAAACCACAAAATAACAATGATACGTAATCTCTCTAAAGTATGATGTGTTTAATGTTCATTGTACATCCCAGTTATTTATTTTACACGGGTACCCATTGGAATTGAATATTTTTGCACTTTCAACAGTTTGTATCACAATTTCATTTAAAAACAACGGCTGACTGAAAGTAACAACTTTTTCACTAACAAATCTTCTTGTCTTTCCTTCCTTTTCCCCACAAACAAAAACAAAAAGCACTGTGTCAGCTTGTCTGACTTTATTTTGAAGACATAAAGGCCACAAGGAATAAATCGATACACAAAAAAAAACTCGCAGACACAGACACAGTCGCAACAAAGACAAAGCACAAGTCTTAATTCTCAATCACTTTTGGAATGAAATCGGAATCAGAGCAGAGAATTACTTTCAGTTTCAACTCTCTCTGCATGTCTCTCTCTCTCTCTCGGTATGCAAGTTTGTCTCGTATTGTGTACAGATGTCTTGTCATGTGTACTTAACTGTCACTGTTTCCCCAATCCAACCTACTCAACCCAATAGTGTGACTCGTTGTCGTCATTTTACATATAAATTTCATTGTAGTTGACGTGTAAATAGTAAATGCACAAAACTATCAACTATACACAACGAATAGTGAATGATAGTGAGTACTTTATTATTATTATAGTATAATATATGGACACTTTACATTTTTATAATTGTCTATGTTTTATCTATCAAGTTCTTTTTACAACTTTTTTAATATATATACTGTATTATTTTATACATACAGTGCCGCTGAATTGAATGGTTCAGGTAGAAAATTATATGATATTTTATATTTTATACACATGGACAATAACAAATAAGTTGTCACATAATGTATCAATCAACATTTACGATTTACGATTCAAATTCAAAGTTAAGTCTCTTATCAGTAAAATAATAATGTAGCGAACAAGAGAGAAAGAGTGTGAGAGAGAGCAAAAACTCTATAATATTATGGGATGAAGGAGAGTGAACAGACTAAACGAAATAACTCTACCCATGTCGATATTACCTAGGTATTTTATGCATGTATGTATAATGTGCAGTGAGCAGTGCCTCTTTATTTTCATTTTCATTGCATGCATGCATCATTACATTATCCATTATATTAGGATAGGATATGATAGTACATGCAAGATAGACTAGGCTGTGAAACGATGAACAGGCTGTAAAATAAAAATGCACATACATACATTACATCATACATATATAGATTATAGATGTATCTAATATACATACACAATGGGTAAAACAGAATATTTATAGAGAAAGTCACCTAAAGCCTAAAGTATGGTAGCATCAAGTACTAATAAAATTTCCATACCTATTCAATATTATTCCAAACTTGAAATAATTTATCCCTTTTATATCAGTCTTTTAATAAAATTACTATTTTTATTTACTATCCATTCTCTGCCTCTGATGTTTGTTTTTCAGCGATGTGAACGGGAAAGGATGAAAAAACGACGCGGGGAAACGTAATGTAATTCCAAATACCAAAGGTCATGAAATGCTTGTGACTTTGCGTTGTATAGTATGTATGTATTACTTTTTACTTTTTACATACTTTACCCACACATAATATAAAATTGGTGTGTGTATGATGTGGTCAAAATATGTTCAAAAAAATTGAAAACATCCTGTCAAACATTTACAGTCACAATTACATATTATCTAGAGACTAGAGACTTGGGTAAGTGTAATCTCATATGGGACAAAAATCCAAATTCCAATGAACGGTACCATCAACCTTCGTACTTACTAAATATATAATATCAGTATAAGCCTCATACATGCTGTATTTGGCCAATTACATAGTCAACAACTGATAACTGAGCATGTGTACTTTTGTACCTAACACCATAAAAATAATAATAAAATTTAAATACATCATAATTATAATTTATAGCACAATATGCACTATAGTTGCATCGGGAAACTTGAACTCTACACAATACTTTCGAATTCGAAGGTAAGACAATACGGAGAGAGAGAGAGAGAGATACGTAAGTAGAACAAAATGCCGGGTTTAAAGCATCTCAAGTTGTTTTTCTGTCACTGAGTTTCGGAGGCTTACATACATAAGAGTAGAACTAACTGCATATTTTTCTCCAAATTTTAACAGTTTTCTCCATTTGTAGTCATCGACTATTTCTAGACATCTGTACTGAACATCGTCTTTGTCATCGTTATCATTATTTACTACAAAAATTTCCGTCCAAAACAAATGGAGAGTAACGTACAAAACAGAGATATTCTATTATATTGTTTCCAATTTCCCTTTTAAATCCCGAGTCAAATATTGATCTTACTGCTTTGGTTAAAACCAGCAGCATGAGTGTCAAACTGCAGCAGAAACACTGTTGACTCATTGAAAAGGTTTCAAAGTCACTCTCACAACCACAACTCACCCTTTCAAACAATATAAAAATAATGCAAGAGTGTAAATGTCTTTTGATGAATTTTAATCATAAACTAAGCGTAAAACTTCACGCTGCACGCTGCACACACATTAAGGACGCTAAAGTGCAACAAGGACTTGAATTAACTTTTAGACGACAAAACACGACGAATTTCACACACCCACACACACACACACACACATCCAAATCTAATTGTAAAACCAACTTTGTCACCCTCCATCTGTTCGAAATTCGAGTATTACATATTATTTAATACGGATGGTTGTAATACCACCTTTATACGCTTCAACCGTCTCAAGGAAATACTTAGTACATGAATGAATCTGAATCATGTAGTATTTTCGTCATATTAAGCGAGAATGGGAGCATTCTATCGTATACGAGAAACTCCGATTCGCATAATGTGCAGTGTTGGAAATGTGCATAAATCCTATAAAAACATGCAAGTTGTTCTCAATAAATGCAATAATAATAGTAACAACAACAACAATAACACAACTCAAGGAAATAAAGGAAGGGTAAATGACTGATATGATTCCGGTCCAAAGAATGAGGTCAAATATTTGTACATTGTACATACACACGACGAACCGAGTGGAGTCTCGCAATAATATAAGATAAAACCTGTAATGTAATTTTTAGCGTGTTTTTATCATGATGTGTATATGTATATAACATACATCTTAATATATTGCACATTGCACATATAAGTGCGCATATTAATACTGTGTGTGGAACTACAGCAAAAATGGTAGCTTACTTCGTCCACAGTCAGTAGGAGTGATACAAACAAAGTCACAACCAACTCACAATATCGTATTTATGTAGCACGTAAAGTAATTACCTACACGTACAATGTACGAATATAACTATGTGATACAGTATAAGAGAGCTCCACTTCGGTTTCATTCACATCAAAACTTCATTGCGGTGAAGTAAGTCCGAAACCGACTTTCTCTTACTCACAGTGACCATATCAACTGAAGCTCACGCAGAGACACTTTTACAGTAATTTTATTTTCTGTATGCACCATTTATTCTTGTTCATTGTTCATTGATCACTTCTTTTCACTTTCCTTGAAAATATTGAGAAACTACCGGGAAAATTACAGATTTTGAAAGCAGTGATTATTATTGTTGGTTGTTGGTAATTCACAAACTTGATTACTTAGGAATTAAAATTACAAACTTGTTCAGGACCTTTATCACAGATCAACTTTATTATATATATTAAATGTAGTTGTTGTGGTCCTGCTAGATAAAATTAGAAGATGAAAAATGTGATAGAGAACAGAGGATAATCACGACAGATATGTATTACTATACTGTATATTATAATTAAATACAATATAAATCAGGCGACTAACAACAGACATCGAATGACCAACAACAAGAACCACAATATATTAAGTATAAAATATAATATGTGCATACATACGTCAGAGAGGAACATCTTCCGATAAAAATGGACTAGTAAATAGATCTATCATGTGAAAATGGAAGCATACTTTGATGCTTTTATAGCCATAAGTGTATACATGAAATAATAATATTTTGATGATATGAATTGACATACTATATATATACAATATACACGTAGATTAAAAGGCAAAGGATATTTTGCAATACGCATATAAATATCTTCTCGAATGATAATGACAGAGTTATCAACTTCGTCCAGAAGTATCATCGTTAATATCATTATAGAGAAAAGATTGAATGACACGGAAAACAAAAATTAAAGTCACCGACGACTTGATAATCATTTTTCGTCTTTTCAACATAATACACACACTATAACAGCAGCATTAGCTAATAACATGCACAGTGCACAGCTTATTTATCCTCGTTTGGGGCTCATGTTTAATGTTCATAAGTTCATACATAATGCATCATATGTACATACAATGTAAATGTACCTATTAGTACATATATATACATATATACATCCACTACGTTTGACGAACTATACCTGCTCCAATTGTGATGTCGTTTACTTGTGACTACGACTTACAAAAAACTACTGATTATTCTGTCTCCAGTAAATAATGTTCCTATTACATACATCCAAAGTAGCCATATACTAGTTATGCCAACCAAATAATGAATAACAAGGTTTTTTTCTGCACACATTCTATATTGACACAAATTCGCATATTATCATCAAAGTTTCCAACGTTACTTTTATATTGAGTTTAAAGCTGTCGTTCAAAGGAAAAAATGCGGTATATGATATTGATATGGGTATTTATATTCAATGCAAGTATGGAATCAACACAGAATACAGCATGGAAAAATGAACTTTCGATCCCGATACATTACATTCCCCATCTGTAATACATACATACATAACACCATTTAGTTTATGATATACCCATAACCAAGTTGAATGGGAAACACGCCACTGGTCTATTAAACATTAAACTTGAGTATATGCAGTACACACACATAAACATGTGAACAAATGTGTGCTTTATATAACTCCTCCACTCGTGTACTGACTACTAACTTACGTATAATATGTACTATGTACTATGTACATATTATATTTATATAACAATATGATATGTGAAAGTGTGTAAACGTGTGACTTCGCTAGGTCAAACTCCAAGTTTTAATTTAATGAATATCTGTAAAAACTGTATATTATAATATTTGATGTTGCCAATTGCTTTTAATTACGTGACACAACACGTATACGACTCATTGAGCATTAAGACTTGATAAATATCTACAATTTCTTGGAAACATGGCTTCAGAATTTAGTATAATATCGTAGGAATAAGAATTACTTTGCATCAAGTAGACTATAATTTGTACAACTTACGAAAAAACAATCTCTCGTCTCTCCCTTCTGTTTTACCTCCGAATTCACGTTTGTTCAAGATTCATTTCCATATAGATAGCACAACAATGGCAAAAAGCGACATTACAATAAAACATAATATGAAGATTGTTACGCAAAAACTCACAGAATCAAGAGAAACAAAAACGGAAAATTATCCTGTGGGACGCGCCATAGAGGATAGAGTGACACCAGATCCCAGAGTCCCAGACACAGCAAATAATATTGCTTGTGCAAAACGCAGTCGTCAAAAGTAATTTTTCTAACGATTTGAGCGCTAATGCACAATACACATGGCCACAGTCACTCACTTTTCACTGATGAAGCGTGTGTAAGTAGTAAGTAGCAGCACAACAAAACACAATCTTCGTTTGTTCACTATTCATATAGATGGTACATACAAATTTACTTAGGTAACTCGGATTATGTTTTTATTGTTGCGTTTCTTTTCTCTTGTTGTCCGTAGAGAGTGACTGCCACCGTGTCGGTCTGTCTCCTTTCAGGACAAACAACTACACTGGTCCAAAGACAAGTGGCGAAATTTCCTTTTATGAACGGAAGGTTCTTTTTCATACTCACTGCTCACTGTCATTATCATCATCATCATCAAATCCATTCATACCTAATTCCCAAACAGCCACACAGCAACAACAATAAAATACCAAGCTCTATGCATGTGTATGGATGGGTTTACATAAACGATGGTTACAATATTTGTTACAGGGATCTGTTCATTCCATCTATCCCATTCATTACAAAGAAGGAGCATCAACTATGTACTTTGCCTCACACAATGTCATTGGTAGAATGGTACAGTGTGTGTATCCAAGAACATGCACATACATTATGTATACATCTAGCCAACAATCAACAAGTAGTAAAAAATATTGTGCACTCAGCATAAGTAGTGCATAAAAACAAATAAAATGCAGTATAAGTAAGCTTAACATGGAGTAAGCTATTTTTCAAAAGAGGATGCAAGCAATTAAAATTCTGCATTATTCAGTAAATAAATTATTTTGTGAAAACAAATCACTGTGTTCCAGTGAATGTTTTTTCGTTACTTCTATGATATTATTATAATGTTTTAACAAAGTTGAAAGTTAAAAGTTCACTGAAATTGTTTTGAAACTATTGTGTCAAACAGGGAAAACCTAATTTTTTAATTTTGCTTAATAGCTTTCGAATAGTGACTGTTGAACTCCGACATGAGTCGCCCCTAAAAATCTTCTAAGCTATTTTTATATAAAAATCATAAGGAGGTCATCATAACACCAAAGGGTAGTAATTCATTAATTGGGAGGAGATGCCGAGTAAAGCGATACTAAGGTACCAAATGGATTCATTTCTCTAAGAATCCTTCTGAAGGGATTCCTGTTGGTTGTAAACATTATAGAACAACGAATGAATTTAATATTACTTGGTAACATTCTGTATATTCAGGTTCAATCAGTGATACTCTCGTCTCTGAGAAAAACAAAACCACAATTAACAACAACTGAATGGAGTTGAATGTGAAGCTTTCTTACACATACCTACACTTTTTATTTATAACGTACTTTCTCGTAGTCTTTTTTAAGGCAAAACCTTATATTATATTGTATATGTACATATTATTACAATTTACACTCACTACTGGATCACTGCCTGCATTTTGATTTCAATGACCATCGCAAGGAACAAAGCCAATATTAAAATTATTAATTAACCAAAGTTGTACGTACATACTTTGGAAGTCAAAGAGAAGGCTGTAGAAATTAATAATTATAATCACCTCCAATTTTTAAATAGGACAAATAACAAAAAAATGTAATTAACAGGTCGCACATAATCTAGATCCAAAGTCCACACACGAAACGGAGAAGAAGCTCCCCATATTACGTTGAACATTAGATATTGACGTACGTATAAAGTACTAAATGATACTCGAAAAAATGAAGCAGAAAAAAAAGGAACATGTGTCAAGTACATATACATACTAGTAAATTATTTATCAATCTTAATTTGATAGCCCTTAGCTATAATTTGCAATTATTATTGACTGAAAAGACGTTGAGCAGTGAGAAGAAAGAGAGCTTCTCGACCACATTCTCAACATTTTTATCATTCCATGTTGTTTTGTTTGTTGTGTACTAGAACTTCAACAATTCACTGAAGATGTGAAAAAAACAACAGAATAGAACTTAATAACAGCTGATACATATTATACTGATGGCCGATTCATAATATAATATGTGATACGTATATGCAATATGCACTATACCAAACTTTAATATCTGCAAAATTATTGCTCCTCGTTACATTTACATGTTGTTACAGTACAACTTTTACAAATGATCTGCGCTTTTCCAAGTAGGTATACTATACCTTTATAATAATATGAGCAGAACAAAACGTGATTCAAAAATTAAAATTAAAGCATTACAACCTCGTAATTTTCAAAATTCAAGCCATAATAAATAATAATATGTACATATCTATGAAAAAGTTACAATTAGAATCGCAAAATCCCAATTTCTCCTTCTGTGCTCTACAAACAATTGATAAGTAATAATCCCTAATAATTATCATTGGAGCTAAGGTTAAGACCATCTCTTTCGAATGCAAACCTCAATATAAAATACAAAACTTCAATATGGTCGTGTTACATAACATGAATGAGAGGTTTTAAGAAAAATCATAACAATAATTTTTTATTAGTTATTATTATGATTAATACTGGAGTTTACTTTACAGGCTATAGCCAATATATCAAATATTATGAATCCTTTAATATATTTAGTTTTTGTTCACTGGCAACAGAAGTACCTATTTTGACTGGTATTTATTTTTTGTTCTTAGCAGTGAAAATATTGTTTAGAGAGGAACGATGACTCACTGATTATGATAATTTCTTAATTACGATTTACATATTATACACAATACCATAATGCATAATATGATGTACGGAACGAAAGGAAGAGATTATATGTGAATTATGATGGACATCAGGATAGGTGAGCCCTTCAGAATTCAAGACTATTTCGTATTTCGCTATAATATAAATACTAGTGTTGTACTTCCGACTATGACGAGAATATAAAACTTGAGCTTCCTTAAAGAATACATCACCGTTGGGAATCTTCTTCGCCTTCCGTATTATTACAATGTAGGATTTACTTCGAAAGCATATAAATGGATTGCCTTGTAATGGGATCAGCTAATCGTGATCAACATCAACTGTTGAAGAACATCATTAAAGAGCACCATGCATCACCCAAAAGCCTAAATAGACGTAAATAGATGCATGATAATACATAATACTAATTTAAAGTCTCAATCCAAAATCCAAAATAAGAGTTATACATTTTTATGTGAAACCGTTGAGCACGAGTTTGTTGCAGAAAAGTGTGCTAAACTTTTACTATATACATGTAAAATGTAAGTAAACCCTTAAGAAACGTTAAAGATCTGCATAATATTATGCACAGGATTTTGAATAGTGATCAGGAATTAACATATTGGCAGTTCAAAGAATGACTTGAATTGAACGTTGAATAGATAATATACCAAAAATAATTGTGTCTTTGGTCTTTGTGCTTTCCTCTGATAAACACATGCAACATATTTTATGTTTTGTATGCATCGCATGGAATAGACAAGACACCACAGTACTACATACCACTTTTGTATTTGCAACAGTAATTGAAACATCTTGTAAGAAAACCACAGTCAAGGCTGTTTCTTACGTATGATGAATTTAAAGTGTCAATGTGAATACAATTATTATGTATAATTTCCCTATTGTGCCCATGTCACATTTTACATTTTATAGATATTTTGATTTTTTTTCTCCTGTATACTACACATACATCTGCATGAAATACTTTCTTCATATCCATATGACATTACTTATATACTTGCACAGCACGAAGCATGCTATACCAATTACACAATGCAGTCATATTTAGAATATCCAAATCTTTTCCATAATGCTGTAAGTTTCCACAAGTATACACTTCTCTTTTCCGTGTGTATGTCATACTTATAACTTATAATATATCATACTTACTTAAAATACAGCATAAAAATGCAGGGTTGAACAAAAATCATAAATACATACATATTTGTAACCAAAGTTGAACCTTTTCTTTACATATGCACGTAGACTCAGATAGTTGTGTCGCAATATCAATACATATATTGAAGTATTGCCTAATATTATACCATGTAAAAACATTTTAGGCTCGGTGCATGGTTAAAATGTTGACTATAAGCACTGCATATTATACAATAGGTGGCTCACAATCTGCCACCTAAACTCCAAATTTGGTTACGACCCCGTGACCTTCTGTCATTTTGTGCCTGAAGAAG
>JAQIVE010003808.1:0-15822 GCA_034698285.1 Sminthurinus bimaculatus | reverse complement strand
CTACTAAACTAACAATAATAGTAAATAAATAGTAATTAAATATTTATTATATGAAGTATATAAAAAAAGAGAGCAATATAGGTTATTACGATAAAATCACCGTGAATAAATAATTTTTTGTGTTATCGCCACTTTTTTATTCAAAAAAACGAAGTCTTCTTCTTCTTGTAAATATTTTTTTATTAAATAAATTAAATAGTTTAAGGAATACTTTTAGTTTTTAGTACGAATATTATAATGATGATGATGATAATAATAATATTATAATACTACAGTCAACTAAAATGTACAATGGTCTCTCTTCGTCTTCTTCTCTCTTCCTGTTTTTAATACTTTTTCACTATACTCGATACTTAAATATCAAAAATGTTAGTGCAACATTTCTGATTTTGCAAGACTTGCAACGTCTAATGACTGGATATGTAATGCACTGTACACAAAACTTAACTAGACTATAAAATACACTAAAACTCTATAATTAAAAAATATTTAATCCAGAGGAATTTTTAAAGACAAGTAATACACACACACATTAAAAACTTTAGTCGAAGAACAAAATATGTATATCTTCTTTTTTATATATCACGTATAGTATATAATAATGATCATCTGAAAAAGAGCACAGACTTCAAACCTCGTTTTCACATGTTTTTGTACAGGGTTCCCCAGAAATGAGGGCCTAAAGAATTCCATCATACGTATTTATGATGGAATTCTTTAGGCCCTAATTTCTGGTGGACCCTGTATATATCTATTATGTGGATACAAAATACAAGGATGTCAAAAAAAGGATGGAAAGAGGAGGCAAAAGGTTTTTGTTCTCATTTTTTATGATCATTTTCATTTCACATTCGTTCGTATTCTTCGTATTTCGTATATCTCATATTTATTCCAATTTGAGATGTTGAAATCCGAAAAATTAACGATTAATTCAATTAAATTCTGGTGTAATTACATCTACATTTAAACAAACAAGTAAAAACTTAACCGTCCTTTTTAGAATTGATAATATGTAATACTATTGTCTTGTCTTCTTCTTCGATATTATTTACTATCTATTTTACCATCCAGCTGAGATTACTTAAAAGTTCTCACAAGACTAAAACGACGTGTAGTGTAATTTAGTGTAAACTAGTGCATAGTGTATAAACTTTAAATATTATTATACTAATATAAGTAACTAATATATCCTTAATCCTTATACTCTTTACCTACATTATACACAAAGTAATAAGATAACATTGTTATAATAATGTGAAAGGTAGGGTAGTTTAGTTTTTAGGTGGAAGTTACAACTTTTGTCATTATTATAATAATATTGTAATCTTGATCTTGAAATAGACAAGAGTCACACGAGCACCAGTATATTATTAAGTAGGTAGACTCTCTCTTTTTTAACTTTGTATTATTCAACGTACTACTATAACTACTATATTGTTATGTATGATACATGATACAGAGCAACAACAACTGTTAATTCCTTATCTATTTGCCTTTTAGAATTAATGGACAACAGCATTTAGATAACGGTTATTAAATAAGTAGCGAAATAATTTATTTTAATAGATTATAATTAGATGATGTATTATTGTTATTAAAAATTAATACTTGTTATAAGATCAGTGTTGTCCGTAAGTACATAGCAAATATATTGCATAATAATATCGTTTTTGTAAGAAAGAAGAGAAACTATAGTGTACTGTATATTTATATTTATGTACGTATATTTATACTTAAATCGTAGCACATAATAATATATATTAGGTTAAACATAAAAATTAGTTAAAACATAAAATGTACTCCATTTTTACTTACAACTACTACTAACTACTAACTAAAGGGATAATATAAAGTAGAATTTGAAGACTGTGGACTGAAGACTAATTTTGATACAAGTTGTATAAGTGGTAAGTATTCTCACTCCTAATTTAAACGATACTCCTAACTACTTTGAATATTATAAGTGTATTATGTAGCCTTTTAATTGCAATCAGCTCACTATATTATTTTTTTTAAATCTTTTAAAAGAAGATCATCATTCATCATAATCAAGATGTGGAAACTGGTGAGAGTGACCTTACCCGGCTTTGAACAGTTCAATGACATTGTTTTGGAAGAAACGGATGGAAGAACATGGAAACTTGGACGGCAAGCAGAAATTCGATGCACATCAAATGTCACCTCAAGGAATCATTGTGAGATTGGTTATCGAGAGAATGGATGGTTTATTAAGGATCTGAAGGTATTTTTTATTCTTTTGATGGACACCATTTTTCATTCCATGGTAGGGGCGTTGAAATTTAATATGTTTAATAACCATCTCTAGTTGAAATATTTATTTCCAAATGTAATGTAATAATTTTTTGGTCATTTGTACATATATTATAGAGTCTGAACGGGACCTTTATAAATGAGGTGCAACTTCCAAAAGACGAATGGCATCAACTAAAACATGGGGACAAAATTGGCCTAGGAGCCGGAGACATTCCCGATCCAGAAGACCTTGAAGAAGGACAGGAGCAACATCATTTTTATATTTTTAAATTTCTAAACGTAATAAACCATTTGTTTATCGAATTTAAAATTACCTGATTATAATTATTCTTTCATCATTTTTGTCCTTTGAAGAGTTAAATGCCATTGTCGTATTATTTGTATATAATTATCATTTTTTTGTTACAATAATTTCACTACTGTTATTTTTGTTACTTGAAAACGCATAATATTATGTACATAAAGCAATATTACCTATAATAATTCTTAAAATTCTTAATGTTTGTCCTCTTGAATTTATTAATTCATCATGTAGACATTTTTTATTTAACTATCTATGAGAATGGGGGGTACTTGTATACTAAATTTAAGCATATTTTAAGCGCATGTCTTACTAGACAGTAGGAACATGAATGCACTTTTAATATTATAATACCATCATAATGTCATCAATACTTTACCGTACTGTTTTTTCTATGTTTTACAGAATTCGGCATCAAATAATGATCATAACGCCAATGAAATTGAAGTATTCGAGATCTCAGACGACGACGAGGAAGAACAGGTCCCAGTTGTTTCAACATCCACATTGTCACCGTCGTCAAATCTAGATGCCTCCAAAAAATTTGTGCCATTACCTAGTTCGTCACCTTCTATGCACCCAGATGCCTCCTCCTCCTCAAAAGCACCATCTCCTACAGATGACTCGAGTAGGAAACGTAAATCCTCAGAATTAGACTATACAAATATACGAGGACCCAAGTCTCGGAAAGAAGCGATCATAAAGAAAATGCAACAGCAAGAACAACAAAATGATGAGGAGGAGGAGAAAGAAAAGATTTGGAAACAGCAAAAGGAGAAGAAGGATAAGGAAAATCAAATAAGAAAGGAACAGGAGGAGGCTGAAAAGAAACGGAAGCAACAACAGGATGAAGAAGAAGAGAAAGAAAAGAAAAGAAAGAAGAAACAGGAGGAGGAGGAGGAAGAAGAACGACAGCAACAACAAAAGATAGATAGCATTAAAAAGAAAAAAACCCATAAAGATGAAGAGAAGGAAAATAAAACGGGAGGAAAAGAAGGGAAAGGTGAACAAAGAGGGCCCTCAAAAACAAGACCACGATCTCCAACCCCTACTGATTTTAGCAAAAATGATAATCCATTTGTTCCTAATAAAAAAAGAAAAGCATCCTTGCCATCTAATGAGTCTGGTAGTGAAAGTGATAATATGGAGCAAAAGAATAGTAAGGTTAAAACTAGTAATGACAGGAAAATGTACGAAGCAGATGGACAAAGAAAAAATCCGAAAAAAGAAAAGCTGCCAATAAAAAGGTCTAAACCACTAACTATATCTTCAGATGAGGAGTCAAGTTCAAGTGAAGAAGCAGTATCAGTAGCATCATCATCGTCATCAAAATCTTCTTCTTCCAGTTCATCAGAGAAGAAGAGAAAAGCCATAGAACGGTATGTACCACGAATTCGTAGTGGTTCAACTGGAAAAGAAGAAGATGATGTTGCTGTTGAGTTATTCCCAGCCGTATCTGTCTCAAACAACATATTTGAATGGGATAGTGTATTAAAAAAACGATTAACCACAGAAAATCTCTCAAGACTAGAAAATCAATTGAAGCGTAATTTGAATAAAAAGAAACTCCAAAAGCAGCAAGAAGCAACAGCATCTTCCTCTTTATCTATGAGAAAGTTTGCAGGCGAAACGAATGCCCACAAGAAATCGATAGCAGAAAATTCAGGAATGAAAAATAAAGGTGAAAAGAACTATGAAGAACCACAGTGCAGTACTCCTACTACTTCTTCCGCTGCAACTACTTTACCCCCTAGTAGTGATAGTTATTCACCGGCTGTGAATTGCTTCACAAAACCCGTAAAGGAAACTCCTCCAAAGCCTGAAGAACTTGAAACTGTTGATAGCGACGATAATCTTTGTGATGAAGAAACAATGGTAATAAATGACTGTGCAATGGACGAAGTTCATGATGTAGAAGATGAGGAGGAGGATGATCAATATGATGGATTTCAAACGGCCCCAGCTCAAAAGAAAGACGTCCCGAAGAAAGCTATATTCTTGCAAAACTTTTTTCCTCCACCCCCCAGGAGAAGAGGCGCAAAATTGATTCCTCAAGCTACTGGATCTCATTCAAAAAAATCTAGTCCGCCTCCACCAACAGGGGATCCAAGCGAGTACAGAAAGAAGAAATTGCAAGAAATTGCAGCAAGGAATAAAAAAAATGCTGCAGATACTACAGTACCACACCAGGCCCCTAAAAAAGCACCTGCAAAAATCACTAGCATGTCCCGAAGTGACAAATTTTTGACAGATTTTATTGTTTCTGATATAGAACATGCTCCCCATGTAACAAATACTCGTTCCGTTCCTGTTCCAGAAGAGTTGCAAAAGCAAATGCCGTTAAACCGCATCGATGAGATGAAAAAAACATCCTCTACAAATGTAGCTAGAAATAATGCTCCTTGTGTTACAAATACTGATACACATCAAGCTCGTAAACCAGCCCATGTGTCAGCAACAAATGGTGCTACCATGCAACAAATCCTGCAGAAAGATAGCTCTATTATGAATCAAGCAGGTGAATTGAAAGTTTAGTCTGAAACTATTTTTTCAACGATTTGAAATAAGTTTGTTATAAAGTCTTTAAACTCAGCTTTGAACTAAATATCAGCTAATCCAATTCTAGTTATTATAATGATTAATAATCAAGTATTCATGTTTTTTAAACAAAAGGAACTTCAAAGACGAATTATTCTGTCTCATCTCGTTTGAACGAAAGTTCATTGCCTAGTAAAACAACTACTTTTGGAACTACTTCGAAGGAGAGAAATCTCTCAAAAGCATTAGATATCGATGAGTTAGATCCATACAAGGATATATTATCATGGAATCCTCGTTGGCTTCAGGTAAAATACGATTTGTAGTTTTTTGTACGTATACAAAGCAAGTTTATTGTTTATTGAGTATTTGAGATGAATTCCTTAGATCAAACGTTTTGTTTTCTTTTAGGAACAGTCGCAATTTAAAAAGCCTCCACCAGTGCTACGAGATCGCTTGGTTGTTTCGACACTGCCAGAATATGCAGCGTACAAAGATTATGTTAATATCATGTACCCTTTGCTTCTATTGGAACTGTGGGCTTCTATCCATTCTGATTGGACTAAGCACCGATGTAACCCCAAAAATAACGGACCAAAGGAAACTAAGACGTGAGTTATATTTTTATGTTCTACTATGGGCAATGGGCAACATAATCTAATGCATAATAAGTAGCATTTTTATAATAATATGCATACTTTAAGTTACCGGTAAAAAGTTTTTATTTATAGCATGTAAAAACATTGCTAGCATATATGCATTTTATACTTTCTAATTTATAATAATTTTATATTATAATCATCAATCATTGTGAGATTAATTTTTTTTAATTGTACTTCTAAATATAGAACTATATACGAGTTTGAAATTGGGGTTGAAAACCTGATGCCATCGCCCATATGCCCTTTTTCAATACACACTAATCAGTCATCAAATACTAAAGGACTGCCCAAAGTACCTAAAGCAACTTCAGGGGAAGAAGTTTATCAATGGACTGCAATACAATGCCAGGGTAAAATTTATTTAATTTATTAAAGTAAAACAAGATTTTCCCATAACTATGAAACATGGCATATTTTGCTAAGTCAATTAATATTTAATACAAGTAAGCACGCCCTATTTATTGAGGCCTTTTTGCAAAGTCCGTTTTCCTATTTATTGAGGCGTTTTTGCAAATCCGTTTCCCTATTTATTGAGGCCTTGTGACAGGAACCGTCATTTTCCTATATATTGAAGCCTTTCTCCGCCACCGGATAGGAATTTTATTATAGTGTTGGATTATTATTAATTTTGTCCTGATTTTTGCTTATTTTCTCTTTTTTTTCAAGCTTTTATTGATGATAAGACGACCATAGACCGTAAATGTGACTTGGCTGTTGTACAACTACATTTTAGAAAAACTGACAAGAAAGAGAAAAACGAAGCTGTAGAACATCGGGACTTCTTTGCCTTCATTCAACCAATTGGCGATCCCACACCTATCGATGACACGACGAATGTTCATAAAGGTCTGTTTCAGAAAGGTATACCAGTACATTATTTTCCTTTTATCACGATTAAAATAGTTGTAGTTATTTCAATGCCATTGTATTTTTCCGAGACGTAATTATACTTCCTACCAGCATATCGGAAACGCATTGTTGTGTTTTCGTAATATGTTTGTATTCTGTGGAGATGTACAAAAGTTATATGATTTGCATCGGTATTACATTGACTTACACGTTTTCTAGTTCCTCACGCAAAGAAGATGATGCGTTTCCAAATAACTGCACATTTAGAAAAATCAGAAGTATTAAGATTCTCGTACGAGACTCCAGGACTCGTAAAGAAAACTTCATATATTTCATCAAAAATGCGAGACTTCATGTCAATTATTACTCTTGGAGAATCTTGCCTCTTTGACCGAATTCTAAAACCGAGATTGGATGCACCAAAATACGACCCTTCAAGAAAAGCTCCTGAACCAGCTTTAATGGTAAGCTTAATTTTTGGGTGTCACCTAAAAAGTGCACAAGAAATAGGAAATATTATGGTAATTTTTTTCTACCTATAAAATACATTGTAGCAACTAGTTAACTTTTTGTGATGTTATAAAATCCCATATTGTGCAATTTACCGGTTTTTTCTTGAAGGGGTTTGACTAAATTGATTATATAATAGACACCAAAAATATCCATAATTTATAGGCATCCGTACTTCATAATAAGCTCAATCCATCCCAACGGTCGATTGTTTATCACATCTCCGAAAGAATTCTGAGAGATCCAGATCCTGAAGTATTACTTCTGCATGGACCACCAGGTATACTTTTATTTTTTATAGACCTATTGGGATTTACTCTAATGGAGTATTGCATAGTTAAAATACACTGATCAAAAATATGTTGTACAAGTATCAGTGTCATATTTCATGTGTTCTTTTTTGTATTTTATACATTTAAGGTACCGGTAAAACGGCAGTTATTGTTGGACTGATTATACAATTGCTGTGCAAGCAAAAATCCAACGCGAAAATCTTGGTGTGTACACCGAGTAATACAGCAGTCGATGAAGTTATGGAGAGGCTACAATTATTTATGAAGTCTACCTCCCAAAGTAAATAAAACACAAGCACAAAAATGTTAAGTATCCACAGTACAGTGACTTTTGAGTGAAAGTCATGTGTGAGATTGCCATTTGATACAATATATCTACAAACTTGGCAAACTATTACTATTATACTTTTGAATATCGCAAAATTTTACATTAGGCATGGATAAACAGCCCGTCATTATTCGACTTGGAAATGAGGATTCTACGAGAAACAGAAAGTTTAATTTAGATGTTGTTGCGGAGGAACGGTGCCGAAAAGAAACCACAGCAGTTGATAGCATTGATAAAGCGGTAAGGAAAGCGTCTGTTATGCGCAGTAGATAATTACTTACTGTGCCAATCGTGAGCATTAACTTTATATTTTACAGCTCATGCCATTTTTTCTAAAGGAGACAGTGTACGTTTGCATGAAAGTAAGCAAGCGGATTCCAAATTACGTGTAATGGCAAATATTTATTTGTATAATTTTTAGATTGCTGATACGACAATGCAACTGAAAGATTACGATGATGAAATTGAAGAGATGAAAAGCAAAGGATTAGACCTTACTGCCAAATTGAGTGAAAGACACATTGCTCACATCAAACTAGGAAAATTCCAAAAAGATAAAGAAAATATTTTGGTGAGTCTTTTTTTGTTGTGTTAATTACTGACATATCAACAAGTTCGCGCTCGGCGTTACACATACGTTTTTATTCAAAGTTTTACGCTAAATTCTGATGTTGTACTTAACTTACAGCAATTTTGCTTGATGTTTTCAACCAATTCACACGATTTTGAGTGTAAGTGAAAAAAACGTTTATTCCATTTGGTCACCGGAAACTAAAGATATTGCCATTGGAAAAACAAACGTCCAAAAATAAGTTTCCAAATTCTCTCGTCTTGGCGTGTGCGCCTCTACCACATCGAGGTTGTAGGAACGTTTAAAATGAAAACAGTAATAAAAATTATACCAGCATCAAGAGCCAACCGTATTTGGCTAACGTTAGTACAAAAACAGTTGACAGTGCTCCAAACGTATTTAGTTAGACACCCACCGTTTTTATTACTGTAAAATTTCAATCAAAATTTTTGTTACATGCGTTCTTATGGAGAGTCGTGAAAAAGCAACGGCTCTTAAAAATATGAAGATTTCGTACCTTTAATGTTTGAGGATTAAGTTGAAATACCAGAAATAGTTAGTAAATCGGTTTTTGCTACTAATATGATATTTGAGTTCTGAAACATCAGGACACGCCAGGGCGGGTTGAAGAAGCCCCGTTTTGAAGCCTTTTTTCAAACATCTGACATCTTTAGTTTCCGGTGACCAAATGGAATAAACGTTTTTTTATTTACACTCGAAATCGTATGCACTTGTTAAAAATATTAAACAATACTGCTGAAAGTTAAGTTCATCGTCAGAAATAATCTGCGAATTTGAGTAAAAACGAATCAATAGCCTTTAGTGATTCACGGACAGTATACCGAAACGGACATAAGGTCGAGGTACATTGGGTCGAGGTACATTGGGCCGAGGACTTTTGGCCGACGGTGTGATTGGCCGACGGTATTTTTGCCCGACAATATGGAATTAGACCCGGTTGGTTTTGACCCGGTTTTCGGATTTTTGAACCGGTTGACTGTAGTTTCCTTCGGAAACTCTTGCATATTCGGATTCTACACTTCAAATAGGTGGCATATCAGCGAAATAACCAAGAGTTTGTTCAGTATTGGAGTTTTTGGCGAATTCGGTTCTGACCCGCTTTTTCGGAGTTTTGATGTTTTGATCGGATTAACGGCCGTTACCGTTAATAACTCTTGCACATTCTATATCAATCCGTCAAATAGGTGCTATATCCGCGAAGGAAACCACGAGTTTGTCAAAGGTTTAGGTTTTGGCCGAATCAATGGTAACTATAGAAGGTTGGGTATAATGATATGGTGGACAAAATATAATTTTTTAACTTCTATTTTTTCATTCACAGTCGCATCAACGACATCCTGCTAATTACAAAAACCTGGAAATTGAGAAGCAAAAGGTGTTAAATGAAGCAAATGTGATCTGCAGCACGCTTAGCTCTTGTAACAATAAGCTTGCAAAAAAAATGCTTGGAAGATCAAGGCATACGACTACGTAAGTTTACAATAACTGACGGAACATTTAAAGTTTAAAGGGACCCAGAATTTTTTGGATAGTTGATTTTTTTTATTTTGTTGATGAGTTTCTCATGTAATTATTTCCTCGTTATGTATAAATTTTATGGTCATCATAGGAATAAAATGGATAGACCCAAATTTACCTGCTGTATAGTTGATGAAGGTAAGTTTGTTTTAAAGATTGAAGGTTCGCAATATTAGGTTATAATGGAGAATATGTACTTGTAATTGCTAATCTTAATATTCTTTCGTTGTCTAGCTACACAAGCTACGGAACCAGAATCACTTGCCCCTTTAATGCTCGATATTCATAAATTAGTCCTCGTTGGAGACCCCAATCAACTACCAGCGACGGTTTTATCGAATGTAAGTCAGAGTTACTAAAATGCTAAAAATGATTTGACTATCTATTTGTTCTAGAAACTACATTGCATAAGTACATAGCTACGTGGGTTAACGAATATTGTTTGATTTATTTGTAGGAAGCAGCAAGTCACGATTTTGGAGCTTCACTATTTACCCGCCATTTTAATTTTTATAAGAAAGTATTCAAGAAAGGTCCTAGTCCGGTTATGCAGCTAGAATTACAATATCGTATGCACCCAGAGGTACTGTTTTCCTCACTCCATTGTCATAATATTTGTTTTTCATTATCATATCATCAAACACCATTATAATTTCCTTATCCGGTGACGTGATTCCGTGGGTCACAAGACCGTAAATCTCTTGGAAAACTAATGACGGCCGCTCTATTGGAAAACTATTTTTCCAATATATTTAGGGTGCTCTTTTTCCGTATATACTTAGATTGCCTGATATACATTATAATATGCTTTATATACTGAGGGTGCTCTTCTTTCTCAGCATACAATAAGCAACCACAACAAATATGGAGGATTCTTTAAACTATAGCTATTTATATTTTATATTATGGTAAATTATTTAAATCGCAAAATTCAAGGAATAGAGAAACCGTTTAAATATTAAGTGCCACATAAATAACAAGCAGCCTATTATTTATTTAATCATACAGATATTAAAATGGCCAAACAAGTTTTTTTATGGAGGCACCTTGAAGAATTCAAAAGCTGTACTAGATAGAAGGAACGTCACAAAGATTAAACCGTATGTATTCGTTAACATTGCGGGAAAAGAATCTTCAAATAATGGGTAAAAAATCTGTTCGACTTGCTGTCAAAAATTAGTTTGTTGTAATAGCAAAATATTATATTGCATTGCATTAATAATATGTAAATGTTAATAGCTGTAGTTTATTTTGCTTATGTCTGTTAAGTAGTCATTATAATCGTTTTAGTCATGTTTGAAAAAGTAATATCGTTTGCCCTTTTAGGAAAATAAGCAACTCGCAAGAAGTAAGCCTGATTGTAGAAATCTTGAAAACTGTAAAGTTGCAGCTAAGTCTCGCTTCCCATCAAAATAAAACACTATCAATCGGTATTATTACACCATATAGGTAAGTTTGAGTTTAATCTGTGAGTAATACTGCCCTATAATTTTTGTTACATGTGTAACAACTAACTTACCAGAGAATGAATTTTTGTGTTTGAACGTTTTGTTTTAGGGAGCAGAAAAATGACATTCTTCAGGCAATTAAAAAGTAAGTTTTTTTTCATTTTTAAATATAAAGAGTAATCGTTGAATTTTCAGCAGAAATTATGATTGAGCAATTCTTAATGTACGCAGGAGGGGAAATTTCGATCAATCATTTATCAACAACAATATAGAAGTTGACACCGTTGATAGTTTCCAGGTATGTATCTCGATGTTGGATTCAATATGTAATTAGATACTTGTAAACCAAGGCTATTCTTTTCGTTATTCAAAGTTGGTTACTATCCTTTTTTATAGGGACGAGAAAAGGACTTGATAATTCTTTCGTGTGTCCGGACGAATGCTATGGGCTTTTTAACAAGTCGTCAAAGGCTTAACGTGGCATTGACTCGAGCGAAACAAAATTTAATCATTGTCGGTGATGCAAGCTGCTTGAATTCGGTACGCCAATAATACTTTTTAAATATCTTCCTTTTTTTGTTTAGACTGCACATTTTTGTGACATTTTTTAAAACGTGTCAAAGTCCAATTAAACCTTTTTGTACATAAATTGTACAAACCAACAATTTGTAAATAAAAAAAAATTGTATCCACACGGAAAACTTTTATATCTTATTCAAAAAATTAAAAATAATGCCATCAGTATATTATAATATGTATATCTAGTCGAGTATTTTTTGCTCACTTATTGTTTTTGGTGGTTTCTACAGAATGATATGTGGAAGAACCTCATGGATGATGCGGCGGAACGTGGTGCTTTCTGTAAGATTACAGAAGAACATTTGAACAGTGCCAAAGATGGGCTTCGGCATGCGATCGAAAAGAACATATTGCAAAAAGACGACAAATTAGAACCTCCTGAACCGTATATTCTTGCCAAGATGTAGCAATCTAGTAATGTAGTCTCTACGTTCACAGCTGTATGTTATACCTCCAGATGATGATTATAATTATGATGACCTACATAGAATGCTTGGTCTAGTTGGTTCAACATGTTTGAAATATTTTAATTTATTGCATAAAGTTTTTAGCTGTACTAGGAATTTATTGGTTATTCTTTTGTAATTAAGCAGAAGGTTTTCTTTTTTTACGAAGCTAATAATATATAGAAGGAAATCGCGAAATATCTTTAACTTTCAAAATAAACGTAAGACAATGCAATAAAAAAAGTAATATCGACATTATTTTTTATAATGAATGATGTATTTGCATTTTTATATTTGATATAATATTTTGTAATTTTTTATCATTATGATTTTTGTAACTAAATTACACGCTCGAAATTATCTTAAGGAGCTTACTTAACTGATCAACTTGATATGTTTAAAAATTCCAAAAAATATATTATCGTTAAGCGTGTAATTCACGCACAAGAACAATGCTATTGAATATGTAATACGTTTCGTATAACGAGACAAGGAAGTGACGAGCTAGTGAGCTATGTGAATCAGAGACCATGTAGCGAGTATGCATTCGCATACACTCATATGTATTTAAATTGAAGGTACTTAACTCCCCGTTCGCATTTATAAGTACATACATACACAATCGTTTCATGGTCCACTAGAATCAGTTTCTTTTGCGGTATTGCAGACTGAGAATCAATGCTTCAGGCCTCCTCGGCAATACTTTAACAGTATGCGAGTTTACAGAGGGTGATTAGAGATTAGAATGATGTCTTATTTAGCGTATTGTGCGATATAAGATATTATGACGTTCATGCAGGGAACAATACACATAATCTGATACCTTAACTAGCGAATGAAAGTAATATCATACTTCATACTTATAATGAAATAGGTATTAATAACTAATTATTATTATCGTAATGGTGACACTAAAGTAGCACGATGCTGTAAATTTACCATATTTTTAAGTTTAAATGACGGAAAATCATATTAATTATAAATTAGTTATAGTAATGTCAATTATTTGTAGACTAACTTCAATGCGCTTCCTTTACTTTTCCTTTTTACAGCAAATTCAACACAATGCACTATTGTACGTAATATAATGTGACAAGAACGTACGTATTTTATCTGTTCATTCAAAGCAAAAATCTCACTAAGAGGCTGTAATTGTCAGGAGTTTTCAAGAAATTAATTTAAATTCTATGCGTGCTACTTAAATTACAGACTTTAAGTATTATGTTTGTGTATCACTTATGGAATATACGCATGTTATAATTTATAATAATATTATATTCTTACAAGCCCTTTTTAAACTAATTGTGAAAAGTATGTCATGCTTACAAGTTTTGTAGTTCGTTCATTTTGCGTATCGATGTAGACTCAAAAATAAGCAACTGTATTGTATGATATGATATTGATTTAAAGGAACGAATTCTATTAGTAATTATTACTTTACTGAAGATGCAAATTGTGTAACAGTAATAAAAAAGAACAATATAGTAAACAAGTCAGTAATTTATTTTTTAATAATTATTTATAACTTGAAGCTAACGCAGTTTTAACATTTTGTGCTACACCCGCAGCAGGCCAGAAACTAAATTGTTGACTAACGTAATCCTTATAAATTATAATGATTACTTTTTGAAAAAATGTGTCGTATGGTAATCCAATCACCAATTAGTCATATTTTACCTGATTATTTTATAAAATGTCAGAATTCCTGACCTGACTGTCAAGTATGTATGTAAGTATCTAAATATGCACTATATATACATAAAAAGGTTGAGACTAACAATACATAAGATATCTTGGTGCGTGTTATGTACTATGATGATATTAATATATTGTAATATATTCTATTATGTGTAATTTATATTAATTTTTAATTGGTTGATTTATTAGTGTATTCAACGTGGTTTGCCAAAAGTCTCACTTGGTATCTCAACCAAGCTTTATAAACTTGATGTCAGATTTTAAAAACGGTTTCTTCTTTTCGAGTAGAGGCGAGAAAACTGACCTTATTAAGGGATTTTAAGGTTTTTACAAGGTATGTATCATACGGTTATTGTCTCTCCTATGTGTATAGTGTACACCGAATACTTGTTTATTTATCTATTAATTAGTTTAATTATGTAATGTTTTATTTTCCAAAGCGCATCAAAAATAAGGAAAAGCGAAGAATAAAGACTAAAAATCAATAATTATATAGCAAGCTAAACATAAGAAAAATAGCATGAGTAATTAATTCTTAGTGGAAAAGGACCAAATATATTATAAGGGCTTAATCCGATGTGCGATATGAAATGCTAGCTTTTCTACATTACATTATGGGTATAGACTGTATAGAGATTTTTGTTGTTTGCATAAAGCATAAAGCTACCAAGAAAAATCTATATAATAATATTATCTATCTATACACAAAACCATTCGACGCTTATGTATCTGCAACATTACATTGGACCCCTTCTGTTATTGTTCAATCAATTTATTATTGTTGATTGTTGTTATTACTAATTATGTACGTGTTGAAAAATAAATAAAATATAAATGAATTATGATTTACCTAATATGCAAAAAAATATTAATTACTGTCGATCTGTATAAATTGGTCGTCAGTAATGTCGCGTAGTAAGAAGATTTAGTAATTGTGGTTGTCTTTTGAACAATTTACTTCCTTCAGATTAATATTCATTACGACACGAGGAGTATATGTATAGTATACATATACTCCTCGTGTCCATTACGAGAGCTTCAGAATGTTCGACGCAGCGTTAAATAACATTTTTCCATGTAATATAATCATTAAAATCATCATTCATATTATGTATGTGCTCATACATTATCAACTATATATACATATATATATACGTATAGCTACCGGAAATCGCAAAAGTACGCATTTCATTATATAAAGGCATATCGACAGTTACTTTTGTTTTGGACTTCAACAATTTATGATTTATTCAATCATCTTGAGGCATTTGTGTATATCAATTAAGAATGAGATTCGGTTATTGATTTCGACCTTTCGGTAAATATAATGTTCTGTATTTCACTGGAGTTACAAAGAACATGAACGGATATCGGCGGTATGTACTAACAAGAAAAGAGGAGGGAGAGTCTCTGGTCTTTGTGAGTAATTGAACTCAAAGAAGGAAGGTATGATTGTTATTTGTTTCGTGAGATTCTGAATATTTTCTGGTGCATATCATAATAATATGAGCTATGAGTCGTAGACAATGTGTTACGTATTAACAATTGTGGTGAAAGTTAATGTCGACATCAATTTTTTCCTGATATCAACTGATGACTGATGTCTCTTCAGTGATGAGACTGTACCCCCTTCTAATCCATAAACACATTCAAATAATATAATGTCGAACGAAAACATATCGTTGTACTTAAGATTTTAAAAGATTAAAGTATATGAGTCGTGTTAACGAAGAGCGATTGCCGACTTTGACGTCAAGGATCTCGTCAGCGGAATAGAAAACGCATA
>JAQIVE010003807.1:0-15823 GCA_034698285.1 Sminthurinus bimaculatus | reverse complement strand
ATTTCCTGCTCCATTTCTTATTATTTCATAAAATCTGTCCACATATTTAAAAAAAAAAAACTTTTCATGTATATACAGGGTAGCTTTACAAATATGCGAACAGATGTGCAAACAAATTGTAAATATATATTATGTACAGTAGAAAAATCATATGTATAGGAAGAAAGTCACATGTGTGAACGTTTCCTTGAACTTCATGCTGAAGCATTTTGTATACCGCGAAAATGTCCTTTCTTGTCATCTACCTATGTCGACTTTGTGGTAAAAAGAATAATGACAATGATCGTAATGAATTGCGACTGTTTTTCCGGTAACACAAAGTGCCCATATAAAATAATAATATGTTATTTTGTACAGAAAAGGAGAGCTGAAGGGAGTGTAAAATTTAATTTAATAATAAAACGTACCTATATACTGATAGGAGGAAAGAATGAAGATAAATGTGAGTGAGTATTGTGAGCACTATTAAACAGGGATAATATAGAATGCAGAAATATAAGACTCCTGATGGTGAATTTGAATGTGGCCAACTAACTACAGATAAAAATGTATACATGTATTTTGACATCATATGGAGGGAAATAATGGAGAGAAAGAAGACGAAGAAGAAAGGGAAGAGATCCCTTGGCCTTGTTGTTGTTCGAGTTAGTTAGACTCTCCCCGCCGTCTTTCTTCTTTATTGGAAAACTCCTACGCTTGACGTCAGTCAGGAGCCCATATGATACGGAACATGGAACGAAAGAGCTATGTATGTTATATAATGATTTTCCCGAGAGTATGAAACTTCTCTCGGTGCAAATGTGAGTTTTGTGCACATGGCAGAGGAAATGGCAAATCCGAAACTGCATGTTTATACCATTTATCTCCTACACATATCTCATGTTTTTGTATGGTACATGGATGGTAGGTAGGCGATTCATCTGTGTATCTATGTATATCTATTTTCTTGTTCATTCTTATTCTTCCTCCACTCGGTTCGTGTGATGTCGTAGGCATTTTGCTTAGTTATGGTTCGGAGGTTGTAGAGTGATACACGGTGTTAGATGAGTTTCCTTCCACTTGGACTGTTTTTCTTTCGTCTCTATATAAAAGCTCTCCATAAACTATCCATTATCCATACCCAGATCCGTGTCCACACACAAATAGATAGGGGGAAAAGGAAGAAAGGTACCAGTGCCAGTACGAAGTACGAATACATAAAAAAAACTCCTGCTGGTAAAATATCGCGAACGAGTCCGAATATACGAAATTCTATGTCCCATATAGTTTTCAATGTACATGCATATATAGAGACAGTTTTATGTATACGCGAATGAGGATGAGGAGCGCATGCAATGTTTAGTTTGACTTTGAATTTTCCTTTGCCCTTGATGCCTTTGACGCAACCTCATGTTCATGTTCATGTGCGACTCTCTCTCTCTCTCCCTCTCGCTCTCATACTCATGCCGTGGGTTGGCCTGTTCAGTTCTATTCTATTTCGTGCTGTTATCGGTTTCTTGGTTTTCTTCTAGTTCCTCTTCTTCTTCTTCTTAGTCGTGTTTAACTAGGTCACCCCGGCCTTTGTGTGTGTGTGTGTGTACTATATAGTACATGTAATGAATGACAGCTGGAACTTGTCTGTGACTAGCTGGAAGTGGGGCGATGATGTTGCTCCTGAAACATTAGAGCCCAACTATTATACTACTTTGTGAGTGATATTGCAAAGTCAGGGGAATACTAAGAAAATTCGGTCAAGTTTCTCGAGTGACCCTCACAGCCAAAATGAAACGGTATTGAATGCTTTTCTCCATTTTATATCGTATTTTATAGATAAAGAGATTATTGTAGCTCTTCTATACACATATTGTATAAGATGTAGGAAAGCGGAGAGAGGATTTTGGTATCCAATTTATTTTTTTCCCCTATACGGAAAATATAATAATATCACCGTTGACGCCGTCTTCTTTATTTCATTATTCGTTATTATCTAGCCAACAGTCTAGTCATTTCGTTAGATTCGTATTCGCGACATCAACATGGCAATTCGCAAGTTGATATCTCCATTTCTATCTACTTTCAATATATTGTAGCGTTTTATATGTAGATACATAATATATTTTTTTGGAGAAGTGATTACAGATACTCGATATGTCTGCTGTCTCTCTATTTTCTTCTTAGGTACGTGTGTATGTGTGTTGTGTGATATAGTGGTGGTTTCTGGTTTCTAGATTTATTATGTGTCTTCTTTTGTTAGTATACACATACATACATACATCGTTTTATTCACAACTGTAGCTACTAAACCGGAGAGGAGAAAGGGAACCGCCACGATCAGTGTGGATTTGTAAGTGGTAGTTGGTGGACGTGAATATGAACATAGGCATTAGACGAGGATTTGTTCCAGTTGGGGACTCTTAGTCAACTTTGACAGTACATATTTTGTATCTTCTTGTATTACATTTTTGATATTTTGTACCATATTGTATTGTATTGTATCGTGGTGATAGTGGTGGTCGTGGGGTGCGGTGTATCAATTTGTAAACTGTGTGAGTCGAGTGAGTTTTAGTTAATTGGTTATCGAACTTGGATTGAGAGCAGAGAACTATTAGCAAGGTTTTATGTAACGTATGTATGTTGTTTGTGGGGCCGAGTTTGAACTAGTTTTCTGAATAAAATGTCAGATCTATACGGGTTGTGAATGTTCCTTCGGTTTTGGCTATGAACTCACATTTATATTGTACAATGGCTGCGGTTTTACTCGAGGACTCCAGGTGGAGAAAGAGGTTACTATAAGTATTAGTATTGTTATTATGTTGTTGTTGAAAGTTGTGTTGTGTTGAAAATGCAATGTGGCAAAGTTTGTAGACTTTGTGTTGAGACTTCGGAATTATATTACCGAAAAATAGAGATATTTTAATGCTGAGAAGATACAAGAAGGATATTTTTTTATAGAATATATATTTTGAAGGTTATTATGTGAGTTTAAAAAAATGAATCATTTTATATTGTTAAATTAATAATTTTCTTTGTTTTGTTTATAGTGAGCAGACTCCATTGCGAAAGCGAGTCCTTCAAGATGGATCTAATACTTGACATTAACTCGTGGATTTATCCCATGGATCTTGGTAAGCTAGAGTTTAAATAAATGATGAATTTGTTGTTGAATATTTTCTCTCTTTTTTATTTGTGTCATTTTGGGGTTTGAAGCGTTTAAAGTCGAAAAATTAAAATTGAATCGAGGCCAATTTACAATGTGGTAATTTGGTCAACGTAGATAAATGTTTATGTATATATGGAAAGCTGTAGGCTGACGGTGTTCATTTAGACAGAGAGTTTGACACACACGAGAAATGATAAAAGTAGGAGAGAGAAAATGACAACCGGAAACGGAACTCGTAAACTATTTCGTTCATACTTTATACTTTGTACACCTATATTTTCAATTACATGTATATATTGTGTGCTGATATTGTGAAATTTCAAAAGCAAACATTAGGAAAACATACGTACGTACACAAATTTACACACAAGACTGGGCGAGGATGGCAAATTAGTTATGCTTATGTTACATGCACGCTTACTTTTAAACTTTTTTGTGTATCTATATACAGCAAACCATTTGCCATATGGTGTGTATTCCGTGTTGCCAAAAAATATTATGTCGTACTTTATTTCAACACAAATAATGTATATGCATGCAATGCATATAATTTGTTTTGTTTTTCGCCAGGTTAAAGTTTTTCTCTCTATATAGATAGATGTAGAAGTCAAAGGGAAGCTTGACAATATTTACCGTTTAAGTAGGAAATGTATTTTGCTCATTACAGCTTGACTCGTTCTGTTAGTTCAGTGCATGTACATTGTAAATATATGAATACACATAGAATGTATGACATTATGTTTCTTAATTCTAAATAAAGGGTAGCTGAAAGGGATAGAAAAATAAAATTTAACCTAAACGAGATGATACACAGTGTTTGTAAATACAAAGTATAAACAATAGGAAGGTTTTAAGTTTAAATCAACTACGTACAAGGTTTATTTAAAAAACATGGTTGGTAGTTCAAAGAATATTCGCAGTTGGCAAACATATACGCGACGTTTTTAATTGAGAAAAACACAACAGTTGGTTTGGTTGTTTGATATTACATTGCATGTGTGGTCTCGTCTAGAACCATGTATTTATTTGTAATTTTCCAACATATTGCTTAGAATTGTCGTAGGGAGTTGCAGCTTCTAGATTGAAAAGAGATAGCCATTTTTGTTTGTAATATCGCTGTACCCTAACTTTTTTTAAATTTTAACCCATTTTGACAAAAAATGTTTTGTTAAAAAAACACATCTTAAATATTGAAAATGGTTCAAGATATTTGAATTAGTAAAAGTAAACCATTATTTTTCTACAAATTTTTCAGGAGACAAGTTTCGATTGGTGTTGGCAACAACCCTTCGAGAAGATGGATACGCTGAGAGTGGAGAATGGACTCCTTTGGATTCCGGACCTTCGAGAGCTGATTCATTCGAATATGTCATGTATGGCAAAATTTACCGAATCGAGGGAGATGAGTCTGCAGACACGGCCACATCACGACTGTAAGATGATATGCCATCATATATTACACAGAGTATTATTTAATTTTGACAATATCATTCCATATTATATTATTTTTATTGAATCCGTTTTGGATATTGTTGGACTACTTTCTCCTGGAGAAAGACCTACTTACTTACATTTTATCGAGTCGAGTGTAGGAAAATGCATCATAGGTCACCAATATGTATGAGCACTAAAGTTTTCTGCGCTAGTGAAATCGATATTAAGATATACACCACTGGCCTGTGTAGGAAGTAGGTTTTGTCTACATGTAAAAGTGGCTTTTACATATACCATTTTACGGTATAGAGTTTCTAGTTTCTAGGGCAGATTCTAACGAGTGTGTGAGAAAGGAAAGCGAAACGAATGTTATGTTATGGTAGGATCGTGAAAGCGCCAGCGCTGGAAAGACTTTGGCTCTATGAAGCCGAGAAAGAGGGAGAGAGGCAGAGGAAAAGGAGTCAGCTGATCGAATCCAGTCATCGTCGCCATAGTCTGTCATCATATTATTATTTTCATCGATTTTCCCCCTGCTGTGCTGTGTATGTATGATGTTACTTGGTAATTTGGCGATGCATGTTGACCTTCAGAAAAAGGAAGAAACTTTGTTCGGCTTCGGGTTGTTCGGCTGCCTCTGCTGCTGTTAGTGGTACGTGCAGCATTGGAGCTTCTGGTTGTCGAAAATCCTCCTCTGACGTTATTTCAACGAACCTCCTCCTCCCTCGTTTCGTCGTCGATCCTATTATCTTTTCACCCAATATATAAGCATGTATCTACGATCATTTTTTTTCTCTTTCCTTCTCATTCTCTTTTGGTTTTGGATTAAATACGTCAGCATAAAGTCACTTTTGTATGTTTCTATCTATAATGTGTATACATACATATATGTACACAATGTCATACTGTTTCCAATCAAGGTGTAGTTAAGTTGGTATAAAAAATGGTGGACAGAGAATGTACGTTATGCTTCATACTTCAAAAATAGATTCTATATTACCTGTAACTTGTTTCATTCTCTCGAGGTTTTCAATTTCAAAGAGTTTTACTATCCCATATGCATACATATTGTATATTATCATTATAATGAAATTTAAATTGTAGTGTAGCAAAATGGTTATGGTTACTGTTAGGTATGTTATTAAGGAAAAGTATTAAATATTATTATCAGTTTTTATTCTTTGAAAATGGCTTCAAGTTACATACACATGCAAGTCATATGTATAGAAGCACCTGTAAAATACGTAATCTGTATTAATATCTACTACTACCTACTCTGAAATATCTCTGCATTTTTAAAACGTGCGCAAGTACGAATAATAGTATTGTTCAGAGTACTATAAAACGTTTTACATTTTACCTATATTTACATTTATTTGTTATCTCTTTTTAGTACACATATATAAAATATAGTTAAGTGGTGTAGTAACTCGTGATACTAATAATTGTTTTTTTATAATTTTCCCTACTGTATACTGAAAGCTCGGAACCTACCATTATCATGTAACGTAATATTCAGGTTTAACTTGCCAGTAAATTTTCTTTTGTGGTTGATGTGTTGGCCTTGTGAATGAATTTATGTATTGTATGTATTTATATAATAAATGGGTATTTATAAATGATGGCTGACGATATTTCCATATTGGAAGGAGTATGTATATATGTATACAAACGTAATATGTGGGACAAACTCCCATAAATAATATTGATGTTAGGTGAAAAATATATTATGTTAGTGGGAAATACAATCCATTATTACAATTTTCAGTGTTTTTATCCTAAAAGGGACAGTTTTTTCTGAATGTGGTTGAAAATGTAAACTAGTAAAAGCTACTCAATTATTTAGTTTTTACTTTTAAGAAATTTTTTAACAGATAACTATTGCAAAAACGATGGTCAACATTAGCTATTTTACCTTTGTATTTTTCGTGTAGTTAACACTTAAACTCTATTTAAATTTTAGAATTGTTTGTAAAAAAGTTTGTCAAATTGAATTCAAATCGATTGAAAGACTCCTTTTAAAGTACTAGTGTTTTTATAACTTTTAGACTTGAGGGTTTGATTTCCATTAAAGAAAAATATTGAATTTTTCAGATAATATGTAAGTTACGTCATTGTCTTACCTTTGTAGATTATGTCACCCGACAACGACAGTAGTTGTCATGATATTTTGATATTTATGGTATTATTTAGCTTTTGAATTGAACAGTAAGAGAGGAGTATAAAGGTATAAAGGAAATATGAAATTAAGTACTGATTGACAATATTTAGGACAACCTAATGTGTGTTTAGAGGTTTAGAGGATTGTTTTTCTGGATTTTGGGGTTGAGCGACAGCCTGTGTGTGACTAAAATTTTGAGAAGGAATTGTTAGAAGGTCTTATTACTATTATTATTTCTAATTACGCAAGTAGCATTATATCATATTTCATATATTGTTGAGATATATCTACTATTATTGCTGCTATTATTATTGTTATTTATTAGTAAGACAATGGAACAAAATGGATTTCTACGTAAGCTATAAAAACTATATAGATTGTACAAAAGCTCATATAATTTGTTTGGGGTGAATGAATCTTATGTTGTCAATACATACTTGTTGGTATACATATACCTACATAATATGTATGTATGTGTATATGTACATTACAAGTATTAGTATGGTGATACTGATTGCTACGAAGCAAACCACCATCGACAATCGACTTTTGGATACCGACACCGACTCAGCCGGGTACGAAGCGTATACAGGGAATACGAAAGCAGAACAGCAGCACACCGTCGCCATACAACAAGAGAAAACAAGACAAGGAGCATCACAACAACCTGGGGAAGAAATTAGAAAGAAATTTGGCAGTTGAATATGGACTCGGATTGTTTATAAAAACTTATCGTGGAATGATGACTATAAAAGTGGGTGTCTGTCTTTGTCAACTCTTCATAGGGTTTGAGTGAGTGGGAACCACTCTGAGTTCTCTACGTGTTTAAAGTAATCGAGTGAACACAGCTGGTGGTATCTCAGTCACTTGAAACCCTCTTATCATCAACACCTCTACATTTTGTCTTCATGGAATCATCATGAAAACAACGAAGCAAAAAAATTGAACAAGGAAGATAAGAGGGAAGAAGAAAAGTCAATAGATTTTACTAATTAACTCTTTCTTTTAAGTTATAGTCACAAGTGTTTATTGTCTATTGTACTCTATTATTATTTGGAAGCAAGGAAGAAAATTTACAAACTTGTGTGGAATTTTACTGCTCTGCTACAACTATTAACTTCAAGAAGGTACAAGACAACGACACTGAAGGATGGAAAAACTGAAAATAGAGACAAAAGTTTCATGGTTACATTTACTTATTAGTCTGCTGTTTTACTATTAGGCGACTTTTGTACAATGTAACCGGGACTACACTCCTGTCTAATAATGTCGGGTGGCATTATGGCAAATCATAAGGAGTAAAATATACTATATACATGTATATAATTATTAAGACAGTTATATATATGTACATATTTGCACAATTTCCTGTTTACTCCATTTTCCATTTGAGTTCTACGCGAATTTCGTCTGTGTATGCAGAATGTAGTTGTAGCTTTTTTTTATCGTCCTGTTTGTTATAAGTTTCTTATGTAGTGGAATTCTTTATAAGTTAATCTAGGTTAGTTAGCTGGTAAGCTGGTCTCTATCTCATCGTGTTATTTTTAAAGGTGTATTATTAATATTATTATTATTATTATTATGGTTACTTATAGTTGTAAGTGATCTGGCAACGTGTGATAATGAAATAGAAACAAAAAGGGAAAAAATGTAAGAGAATGAAAGAACACATCAACAAGACGTCGCGCGTTGGGTCCCAGATGAGTACCAGGGCTGTGTTTGCAGCGTTATATTCAGTTTATTTACACATCGTGTAAATGCATGGTCTGGTACGACATTTGGGGCTCTAAATCCTACATTACGAGCATCATTTGATATCAATTTTTGCATGGAAATGACCCGAATGAAATGGTTGTCGAAAAATAGTTACGAACACTTTTAAACACATTATTTTTGCAACATGTTGACAATAAAATGAGCTGTATGAGTATTTAGTTTGATATCAAATCGAATATTTTGTAAGTTATATAAGTAATACAATATATAATATATATATATATATATATAGAAACTAAAATGTAATTGGTAATTTAATTAGTTTTAATCCTTGTATTCTTAGTTGGTGTAAATTAATTATTTTTGTTAAGATTTCAGGGCGTAATTAAGTGTTGAAAATATGGTAAATTTATTGGGTCATATTATTTTCTGAATTCTGATTGAAAGGGTGACATTCACATCGGTACATGGGCCAGTTTTTATTTGAAATCATAAGCTCCTGTTGTCTTAATTTCCGGAATGTTAACATTCATATTTTTCTAGTCATAAAACACTACACATCATCATTATAACATACGATTTCTTCATAAACTATGCTGGCATTCTGCACCCTAAGGAACATTTTAGGAGGTATACGACGCATTTTACAAAAATATTTAATTATGGAACAAATAGTTATGTAGTTGCCCTCTCTCATGTGTTGTTTTTAACTAAGCTACACATGAAAGAAATTATACTGGTAGATAATACTATAATGAATATCTTCTACTTGTCGGTATGCATTTTTAGCTTTGACTTAGAATTTGGCTAGGATTTTGTAGCTTAGAGCTAGACTGCACCATGTAAGTAAAAGAGAAGGAAAAGTAGACACGTAATTTGTTTTGAGATGATATTTAAATTCTAATTAATCGTCAGGGTCAACCACTGAACTCCTTTTTAGTTAGCTAACTCTTCCCTTGTTTTTTTTCTGTCTCCATTATGCTAGGTTGAATGTTACAAACTATATAGAATGTAGAATGTGGAACTGACTCATGACATAATAATACTAATAATAATAATTATTATTAGTGTCGCCATTATCGTAATGCCAATAATGTTCGCGGAGTATTATTTTTTTCCTGTAGGTCGTAAATTGTACGTATAGATACATGCATACCTATATAGTATTTTATGTATCTCGTATTACACAGTACACACGTGTAAGTTCTAGTGACTATATTATTATTGTTAAGCATAACAGAATTTGTTACAAGCATACTAGAACTTTACAGTCTATTCTTACTATATAGTGTAGGTAGATTATTCCAAATGATAGATATACAACTGTAGGATAGAGGGAAGTTCTTAATAAACGGGAGAGAAAATAATACACCGAGGAGTTTTAATGTTAGTTTTAGAATCGACATAAACAGTTTAAGTCAATATAGAAGTAGATACATACAGATATGCAAACGTTGAGCGTGGATACGTAATGATGAAACAAAGGACTTTTTTGGAAATTAATCGATTTCCAATGGTGGTTCGATAACTGGATACATGTGAATTATGTGTGTATGCTATGAACTATGAACTAAAGTGTATTGTAAGCGGGATAATAAATAAAATGGAAGTGTTTTTGTTTGTCAAGGAGTAATTCAGTAGATAGGTAGAAACTTTGACACGCTGGAATGAATAAACTGTACATATTATATTGTACGATGAATTCTATAGGATTTAATGCTTGTAGCCCTTATGTATCACGAATAGGAATAGGAATAAATGATTTTTGCAAGCTGCAAATTCTTGTCTTTCTTATTACGTATGACTGTGCTGATTATTATTTACAGTTTACGATCCAAGAAAGAAGGCAGCCATAGATCGTAGCTGACACCATTGTCTTATTGTGATTTTTCAAAGCGTTGACACGTTTGAGCTTTGTCAAATCCATGCCAATCCAATCGTCAGGAGTCTAAATAAAAGACTGTCAGGAGTTGAGAATATAATAGCGATGAACACATAAACGTACTTAAATATGTTCGGTATAAAACAGGGTTGCCATTTTTGAGCCTATGTCTTTATAGAATTTTTAAGTAGTTTTATTCTGCTTTTGAAAAACGCGTTCTTCCGTACATTGAGTTTTCCCGTCATAGTTTTGCAAATAAATCGATTGGAATACATTAAACATTCTACGTTAGAATATTATTTGATTTATTGTTTAAAATATTGTAATTATTCATTCATGTTTGGCAAATGGCAAAATACTAGCCGAGAGACTATAGTTGGCTATAGTTATAACTTCTAAAACAGATTTAGATATTAAAAGGTCTTTTTAAATGTATAGGTATGAGTGCGAAATATAAGTACATATTACATACTATATCTATTTTGTGTACTGAATTATGATTAAATTTTCCAGGAAACTTTTAAAAATATTGCCAGATTAACACGCCTTCTTTGCGTGAATCTTGTATACGTATGATTTTTTTTCTGTATAAATGTAGATATACATGCACGTATACCTAATAGGTATATACAAACGTGCAGGTGCTTACATACTTAGGTAGGGCTAATTCAGTTTATAATATATGGCAATACCAGCAATAGCATCACCTATACATACATACTCTGTATTCTGTATTTAGTCTCTGGAAGGTCCTATGTTTAAAAGTGGCTGTGTTGAGTTGAGAGTTGAGCTTAGCCGAGGATATGAGATGCTGATGCTGTAATGTGACGTTGAAAAAATGGTAAAAATTAGACAGACACGACGATTGACGATAGTTGATAGTATGATACGAAAGCCCTTGAGAAAAATGAAAGGAAAAAATGAAAAATCCTTGGCGTTTCCACACAAAGAACTGGAAGCTAATAACATGTTATTGCATATTATGTGATGGAGAAAAATAGTGAGAATAGAGCGAAATAGAGAAGCATTCTCCTTCTACTTCTTCTCATTTTACACACATGCATAGCTATACAAAGTCTGGAGATGGAACAAGAAAAAACGATTGCAATGCCAAAGCAAGCTAAAATGTCGGCTTTTCTATGTATGATGTATGTTGTTATTATGATTATTATTACTATATACTATAATATTTTGTTGTTGCTTCCATCATGTGTGAACATTTCCTTGCGTGATCAAAAAGGGAATCGTTTTACATGTACATGAAACATTAAATTATGGACAACATTGTTGCATAATATGTATTCTGGAACGATTTAGATTTTTCTTGTTATTACGGACAGGGTTTGATTCTTGTTGCTTGTACTTGATCACCACGTGTGAATCTGTATCATGAAGAATTGAGCGCGTGTACATGTACAATCCTGCAAACAGTGATGATAAATCAAAGGACTGTTTGAGCTATTTATAACGAAAAAATTCCAAGATTTCACTGATTATGCAGAATATTGGACAATTTTATTCTTTATATATTCCCCACTGAGCAAAAATTGAGCTTCGAGGAAAATTAATTAAAAGGCACACAGGATGTTTTGCTCTAGTTACATTCTCTGTACATCTGTTTGGAATGGAAAAGGAATATTATTATACTTTGAATTTCTTTATTCATGTAAAGTCACACTGACATGAGGCATGTGAGCTTGTATTCGAATTCTCATCTCAAAATTATGTATGTATGAAGTATGAATGAAATGAGTGAAATTCATAAATTTGTACGTGTTTACATATTTTCCGAGTTTTCTATTTTAAACTGGTTCAACATTCAATCTGTGTATTGGTTTTGTGATCGGTTTTTTCTCCATCGTGGGAAAACCTACTAGCTGCATTGCAGATATATTGTCACTATATATGGAAAATCAAAGGATTTCAGAGAATTTGTCCTTTGAAATGACATTTTATATTTATGGTGATAACTTCAAAGTCGCCCACTTGCAAAAATGAGTTTGTGTGATACATTCTAATTTCATGTTTCATCAAAGAACTTGATGTCAATAATAATTGTAAATTGATTAGAGAGTCAAAGTCTAATTTTAACTAGCTTTACATGACCGTAATAATTTACAATAACTGTATAGTGTTGTACACTAATAATGTGAAATACATGAATATGAATCATGAATGATGGTTGTTTTGATGTAAACCCGATAAAACAATAATAACTTATTATTATGACTTACACTATATTCATTGTATGTATATAGCTGGTAGCTGGTCCATTGTATACATAATAATAATAATAATAAGTATATTACGTTAAGTATAATATTTTATTATTATCTAACTATATTTCATCATCAACATCATCATTTTCAACCTCCGACATGAGCGAGATGACCGGAAGATACAATATATAAAATATATAAATACATTGGAAAACGGTCGAAAATCATTTTTTTATAAAACTGGCATCGGGGAGTCGTGGTGGCAGTGTGGTTAGCTGGTTGTGAAGATTAAAACACGCCACTACCCACACCGCCGGTAAGACTCCCCTTGCATTGCATCATCTATCACATCATCGGCTGTAGCGCATTCTTCCTCTTCTTCTTCCACTACTACTACTTCTTCTTCTTCATCTCCTTCTTCTATTATTCTAAGTATTTAATAATTGTTACTTAGTATACAATAAACAAAAAATGTTTACTATTGATTCCGCTGTCAGCTTGTATTTAACTTCTGAGCAATTTGTATTATTGTTATTCTTTAACTTTAAATTTTATACAAAGTGTCCAAACCGGTATAAACTGCATATTATAATACTGTACATGCATCTGGAGTAAAAATATTATTCATATATTATAATATGTAATGATGAATCAAACGTATAGTTGATAAAGGGTCATATCTTAGAATACTGGCTAAATTGCAATGGTGTCGCTCTTTCATATTACAAGTAATAAGGCATACACGTTTTGGCATGTCGACTATTAAAGGGACCAAAAGACTAATCAGTGACAAGTACATCACGTCACTTTTCAATACCTAATATGGAATGATTTGTTTATTTTTTTTACAAATTTTAGATAAATATTCTGATATTATTTTTGAAAAAATTGATAATGATCGAAATTGTTTGTGCTATGAAGGCTAAATATTAATGAATGTTTTTTTTTCTAAAAAATATTTTTAGAGCTGCTTACGTTTCTTTTGGTGGTCTACTTATGCGCCTTCAGGGTGACGCCAATAACCTTCACGGGTTTGAAGTGGATCGGAATATTTATCTGCTGATGAAGAAGCTGGCTTTTTAAGATGTGCACCGCTTTTTTCTCAAGTTTTCCTCCTTCCGTTGTTCCTGCTACACCATTTTTCTTTTTCTTCGTCGTATAGAATTAATCATAAATGATCATGTTATAATATTAAAAAGCACTAAATATTTTTTTTGTTTTTTTAATGTTATTCACTATTTCTTGACTGTTTTTTCTGTTTCGAAAATGAATTTACAAAATACAACAATTTCCATGTATTACAAGCATTACACACACCATCTTCGCCAATATTTTTTGTACCATTTGAGAATCGATGAAAAGGTGATTGTTAATAATGTGTTCTGAATAAATATTTGTCAATTTTTTACAATGACATTATTATTAAAACGAAATGGGTTTTTTTATTGTGATACGAATAGAATTGAGTGATTTATTTATTGACCGTAGGAACGAATATCAATGCAAACATATAACTGGGCTCATATTTATTTGATTTCATCACAAAATATCATCATTATACTGACTGACGATGAGTTTTCAAATTCGTGCATGAAAGTAAAAATACATAAAGTTATAATTACTACAAAATATAAGAATTGCAGTTCATATCATAGCAGATTTTTGATTCCGTCTAAAACCTGACTTAACTCTTGTAAGCTTGTTACTTCGTCATGTCAGTTGTCTTTTGTTGCCTCGGAAAATTCATTCATGCAAACACTTGAAGTGTTTCCAGGGAAATATTGAGATCCCACGCACTATTTCCAAATGTGAAATAGTGTGTGGGACGTGAGCTTCAAAAACGTCGCTATTTTTCAACAAAATTGACTCTAGGTATAAGTACATATAGATGAGAGAAAGTTCTATGAAACAGAGCGATGTTGGCGTACAGTTTGCCAGGGTCCATTATGCCCATTATAACTTCCCGAAATAATTATCCTCGCAACTAAGAAACTACCTACATAAGTACCTTTACGAAGGAATCAGCTTACAATTCACAAACTGATTTTACCAAATTGGACCTATATTATGCTTCAGTATAGAATCAAAAATCTCATCAAAACACAGAGAAAGTCGGGTTGTTTCGTACTTTCCTTTACCCTTATAAATTCTAAAGTTGGCAGTTGTCTTATGTACTATGAGCTTAATCCATAAACGGCTTCGAATGGAAAGAAAAATCTGCTTATATCTATAATGGATCAATGAGTCTAGATGCAACTCTTAAAGTAGGTACAACAATGTTTTATCGGAGAATTCGCTTTACGCTTCATAATGTTAATTTTTATACATACATTCATATTTCATAATTTTGAGGCTAAGAAAATGTATCTTTTATCATTACACATATTCAATTATCCATCAACTGATCATAAAACTCGTAAAACAGAAGCATAATATTTACTTAGATCTGTTGTTACATACATTGTACATGCATGCATAAACAAAGTTTCTGCCACTCCTATTTTTACTTGGAAAACAATTTAATTGAATCTATCAAAGTCCCTTTAATTAATTTTCAGTGAGTATGTAAATACATAACCAGTGTGTTTTAAACTGCAACATACATATGAGGTTCAATCCTTTATTATGGATCATACACAATTTCCAGTATTTGAAGCGAAAAATATTATGTATTAAGTATATTATATTGTTTGTTTGTACCAATTACCAATAGAACCTCTAACCTTCATGTTCGTCATGTTTATTGAGCAGATAAAGAGCTTGATATGAGTAAATAAAATACAAAGCCAGAAAATTGAAGTATGTGTACATGGGGATTCACTACTTTTCCAAAAGGGTTGCAGTTTCAAAAGGCAAACGGCTTTTTCTTAGCATTATAAATTACCTATACATCAAAAACTACAAATTGCAAGAAGTCCTGGAAATATTGTCTTTTTTTGGGCACAGTAGAAAGATGGATAGAGCTAAATACTTTATAAAAAGGATTTTTGTTTTTTATACGTATTACATATTGTATTGTCACTTACGAGCCACAGGTCTGAATCGAGCGAAAAATCGACTGTGACATGAATATTTGTTTCCATATGCTAGCCGTTAATCTACACTACTTTTTATCCGTTCAAATCAATACTTTCAACTTTCAACCATTGATGCATAGTTTTAGACTTTACAATTCCCTTTTATATAATATAATACAGGGTCCACCAGAAAATATGGTCTTTATGGAAACTTTCCTTCTGGGAATGTTTCCCGTATCTATTTCTAAAGAATGCGAT
>JAQIVE010003806.1:0-15824 GCA_034698285.1 Sminthurinus bimaculatus | reverse complement strand
AATTATTAAAAAAAACCATTAAAAATTAATAAAAAAAAGTTATTAATTTACTGTATAAAAAACCTAATTTAGTAATCTATAAAATAAATAAGTTAAAGGTATTAAACAAAATTTTATTAGAATAATTAAATGTTTTTTCAGAAAATACTATCATAATAAATAAATTAAATAAACTGAATAAAGGATAAAAATATTAAATAATAGTTTTATTTAAAAAATATAAAGATGTATAAGTAAAAAATAATTATAATATAAGTTATACAAAAGAACTTATTTATATTATTAATACTGAAAATAATTCTTTAATTAGAAATAAATCTATTAGAATATATTATAACTCTACATGAGTATAAAATGACTAAAAGTTTTAACTGCACATAAATCGAGCACTTGAAAACATGTGTTAAAAAAGCTTTCATCATCACTGATGAATCGTCCCGAATACTAACGTCATGCATTAGTCTTTTTCAAGTTTTTTTTACAAAAAGCAAACAATACATGAAAAGCCATATAACATGCACGTTTCACCAAAAATATCGTTGAAGTACTTTTTTTTCTTTTTTTTATAGCCGGACAATGCGTAGTTTAAAAAATGAATTAGTAAACAATATTTTAGTAGGTAATGTGAATCGATTTCAAAGTTAGATCAATATACTTGTCGCGTCAGTACTCATGCGTATACATCATGAACAATTTTTGGCTTTAAAATTGAAAAAAATGAGCCTTACATATTTAATCTGTTTTGTACCCCTACAGTTTCAGAACACCTTTTTGAAACTGTCAAAAAATGTAACGGCGAATTGGTTGGTATAAATGAAAAATTGCAGGTAATAATAAATCCGAAGTAACGAGATTATTATCGGTCAAGATTATTGCTTCGTTTGAAATGCGAGTCACATTACATACTGAGAAAGTACTTTTCTAGTTATGTAATATAGTATCCATACATAATAGGTTTAATAAAATTCTGAGCAAGATTATAGACTATTTTTATGGGAAGGGAGGAGGATCAGAAGATGTATATTTGTAAATGATTATACACCTCAGGTCGTATTAGATTATCGCTGGATCTAATATTTACCAGGGACACCATAAGCCGTACTAACATGGGCGTTATTATTTATATGGTTAGCATGATGGTTTGCAGCGAGATTTCCTATGGAGCCCGCTATAGCACTACCAACCTGGGTCACGGCTCCAAAGATTCGGGCTTTAGCAGCAAGAACATCACCAGCAGTGCGGGTCACGGAAGCTAAGACTGGAGGTGCAGATTGGACCACAGCCCCAACGACTTGTCCTTTGGCGTTCAACAGACTCAAGAGGGTTGAGACGGTTCCCTTTAAATTCATCATTCCATTCATTTACATGATATAGATACATACACATATTTTAATAAGCGACTTTTATCCTTGCTTCGTAAACTTTCCATCATCATAATAATATAATATTTATAAAGCGTAAAATTTACGCCCTATAAAATCCAGTCTTCTGTTTTACTCTTGTGTTATGTACTCGTCTATGTATTTTAAATATCAGCTGACCTTGACTGAAATTTAGCCGCTCCACTGTGTATTAATATATTAGCTGACTTATAAGAATAATAGCAATGTACATACTTCATACATGATGAATACCTTGACAGCAGCTGTTTCCCTTTAAAATGTTAAATGCCCGCTTAAGTAATTGACTTGTTAACATACTTTTTCAGGCTTGTTTTAATCCCTTCGAAATGGAAAAACAAAGGCTTTTCTTAACCTTAAAGAGATAATTTTTTTGTGTAAAACTAAAAAAGAGTTTAAATTAAAATTCCTTCTATCACATCTTGTGACATTACTCCGAAAATGTTTCTGTCGTCATGTTACATATATGCAAAAACTAATCTGAATCTACTCATAGAGTTGTATCTGTTTGAAGTAAATTCTATGGTAATCTCTAGTATTATGTTACTCTTACTGTGTAGCAAGATGGAAAAGAATTGAAGTGATTCAAGTTGTGATGTAACTACGCTGAAAGTATCTTTTGAAACCAATATGTGCATTTTCTACAAATATCCTTGTAGAAATTGTGTGGTGAGAAGTTTAATGATTACATGTTTTGTAGCAGGTGTGTGATATGGTCCAAGCTTCCATATTGTTTAAATGGTTTCAAACGACGGACAAGTAATTTGTTCATCCGAAGTATCTATCTATGTAGAAATGAGTCAATGATTATCAGTAGACATATAATCATTTCTTACTTGAAGTATGTTGGCGGCAACTCCGACCAGACTATTGAGTAGTTGGGTGCCAAAGTTGACGGTGTTTGCGGCAGCCTGAGAGAAAACATTGACAAAGTTGTTTGGTGTCTCGGCAACCGTGTTGGGTCCCTTAAAGAAAGAGAAATTAGAGTGCAAGCTACAGTACAGATTTGTGATGAAGTTGAGTTAAAATTAGAAAGTATAGTTACGAGGCAATACCACCATAAGCATAAGTCCACAGTATTTGACGAGAAAAAAGCAAAAAAATTCTCTTTTTAGTTTTGTGATATTCACTGTGGTGATTCTCTAGTATGCTAGCTTTTATACAAAAATGCTTAAAAGTACTTGATTAATTTTCTATAATTTAGTGGTTGAAAATGAATCATGGCACAATAAAGTACTTATTTGTTCTCCGAATTTGGCTTTTAACTTGAAGTTTTTAAAACGTATTTACGTCAATTGAAACGTTGTGGGCAATTTTTTGCTAAATGAAAAAGTGGAAAAAGAGTTACTGACGTGCTTCTAGAAAAACCTAGTGTCAAGTGCCGTATTATCATAACATAATATCATACTAACTAACCAACGTATGTTAAGTATGGTTTTAACGTTTGAAACAGGTGCAAAACGTTTAATAAAAGAATAGAAAACAGTAACATTATAGGAAAAAACAGTGGAAAATTAGTCCTAGACACAAGACGCCGGAAGGCTTACCCAAACCCACAAGAGTACCCCAGACACAGTCATCAATTTAAATTTAGACATTTTGATTTGGGTTATAAATAAAAGATTCTTGTAATAATTATTATTTTTAAAAAGTATGCATTCATACAAATGCTGATGAGCCGGACCCATATCCTCCGGAAAATCCAGTGTTGGCCCGTTCATTTCTTTGCACTGACTCGCTGTTGGACGAAGCATCAGCCTGTAGTGCAGAGGGAGAAGCGCCGGTTAGTCCCTTCAACAGTTGAGTCTTTGTATCTACTAGCACTTTGGTTCCTTGAGTCAAAGAGTTGGCGACACCCTAAACGAGTTCCCACATTCAAAAATACCATCATCATTATTAAATGCAATTTTTGAAATGTATCTATAGCAGTCGTATTTTATACTTACAAGGAATATTATCATTGATATCTATGTATGTATATACATTGTACATATATTTTAAAAAATACATTACTATCACTATGCATGCACAGAAGTGTTAATTATGTACATTTATTCTATACAAATGTATCATACACTGAGTCATTTACAATAAATATATCTTTGTTCATGTACGTAATCACTCGACAGTTTCAACTTGTACATCCATACTACTAATAGGTAATATTTTATAGTGATAATCTGTGTAATAAACACACACACACACGCACACTCACACATTATATGCACTTATATCTTACGTACCTACATATATACTTGTGTACCTAGAAACAAAAATATTATTGTTGTTGCGAACTATATAATCAGTTGTAATGTGCTTTTTTCAAATGCTCTCGAGTTTTTACACAATGTCTGTTTTCGTTCTCACTCATGTTCATCCAGGTTCTTGTTGTTTTGTTGCTGTATTACATAGAAAAAAATGTGATGGTTCGCATCTTGCATTCCCGTCACACCACATTATTGTTTATAATGCTAATAATACGTATATGTGTACATAGCACTTGTGATGAAGCTGAATGCTTTAATAAATGAATGGACGTATCGTATTTCATTTACACAGCAACGCGTCAAACTTGCTGTCTTGTTTTCAACTTACATTTATACACCATCATATTTATGTGCAACTGCATGTTGAGCAAATAACTAACTTGATAATAATAATAATAGACCTGTTCAATTACTACGCACAGACCATACCTTAAAAGTATTTAAACATTATTTGTTTGAAGCAGTACGGGCAAAGTAACTTTTAAAATTGTTTTACTAGTTATACACTGTACACTGCATATATGCACATGTTTACAAAATACAGCCCTAATAAGAGTATATACTATTCAAATTCAAATTTGAAACAATACGTAAGAAAATAAATGTGCTTGAAATATATAAATATAGACACACACACATCCATCCACTATCGTACAAAAGTCTAAGCGTTTACACTGGTAATTGACAATTATCGTGTAACGTTGGCTCTTATGGTCTCGGAAGAGTGTCTAAATGATGCGACAGGATCGTGTCAACTAGACAAAACGTTCGTGGGTGAGGGGGCCACCATGATTGTTATTAAACAATGTTGGGTGTTAAAATACTAATTATAAAACTGTGGAGGACGCAGCTTCAATATTTAAAGACACAACAACGGTGTAGTGTAGTGGTAATCTCGTTTCTGTGAATTTATTTTCGCAAATCCACATGCAAAATGTACTTCATAAATGTATTTATAATTTTGTTTTAGGTTTGCCCTGTTTGGCTAAGTCATGGACGGGGCAGTAGGTAATACTGATCTGTTCTCATGAGCAGTTTATTGTCAAAGAAGAGGTTGTTTTCAAATCTTATTAAAACGAATAGGATGACGCCATATTTTTTTACTTTTGATCAACAACAATGCATTCCCAACTAATATTATATTTAATACTTTATTACTCAGAAATTGGAAATAGTTGCAGCTAAAGTTTTCTAAAATTGTACACTATCTTCTTTTACATCAGGTATTAATGTTCAGAATAAAATAGCGTGCAGTTTGATGGAAAGAATACTGTGTAGAGGATCTAGAGGAAGCACAGTACATGTTACATGTTAATCCACAAGAGTCTGATCTATTTTTATATACAATTTCAAAAAATAAATGCAAAATGCGTATAACTTGTGCAAAATTCAGGCATAATGTGAAAATATCATTGGCGATCAGACGTAAAATTTAAGAGGGACAATTGAAAACTTTTACTGTCCTAAATTTTACAAAACAATCTTTAATGACAAAGGCAACATTGTGTTGTTATGACGTTCAATTTATAGGTGTGCGGTGAACTACAGTACAATCAATAATGGAGGAGGAGACTCAATCAATTCTATACTGCTAAGAGAAGCATCACTGACTAAGTTTTTTTTTGCACATACAACAAAGTTGAAGTTGTCGATCAAAAGTTGATACGTTTTAATGTAAAATGACTAAATGTACTTCATTTGCCGTAAAAACTGTATCATACATAGTCTGTCGTCAATTAACTTTGCCTTCCTAGTGCATACGGTGCTCCACATAGAGTTTTTTAAAGTTATAATAAAATACAAAACAAAATAATAATATACTTTATAAGTGCATATGTGAATACATAATTTAGAACTTTAAAAATGCTGCTAATCTCTCGACTTTGTATGATACATAGCTTTTACGGTATGAAAGTGAGATCTATTATAAATTCAGTGGGATAAAAATGTGTTAGTTTTGTTTTTAGAAATTTTAGCCTGATTTTTAAGATCTCGTGTGTTAGTAAAAAAAGTGGAGGGTTATGGGTTATGAGGATATCAGAAGAGCTTTTGTTGTTCTTGTGTTGTGTTTTCTCACATTGGCAATGCGAATTGCACTTTTTGAGACCGTTTCGGATGCCTCTGCTGCAGATTCAGCCACACCGGTGACAATCCTAGCACCAGTGCCCAATGCCTGCTCAGTGGCTACTCCAGTGCCTTCGATTATTTGAATGGCCGAGTTCCCCAGATTTTTTATTCCAAGACCGAGTGTTCTTTGTACGTTCTTTTCAATTTATACAACATTCACAATTACTTACCAGTCAACCAAGTAAAGGGGAGGTCAAATTTTGTTTGTACTCTCAGTACCGTCAAGTTGTCTTTTTTTTCAAAGTCCATTGGTAAAATGACCACCGTGCATCGTGTAATCATTTTATCGTTCTGTCACTTTATAACTAAAAGTCAAAATGACCCCAAGTGTCCAAAGTCTTCACCCTCCCAGGCGCCTTCAGTTCAAAACAGTGGATTTTTCGCAAACATTTCCTAAGAGAATCTTTTACCATTGTTATTAACGACTCACTATAATGATGATATAGTAAAACAATTAAGCTGAGAAGCAAAGTAAGCAAAACAGCTTGTACTAAGTGTGAAACTAAATTAGTAGCTGATTGTATTAAATGGCTGTTTAAATAGCAATTCATTACTATAGTACAATAAAAAAAATATCCCTCGCCCTTAACACTGTTCTGCTATGCATAGATATAGATCACTACAACTGAAAAGGGATCATTCACATATTAAATCGCCATGGAAGCCTGAAACTCAGACTGTCCTTCAAGTACAAAAAGTTGTAATCACAGAAGAAAGATGTGCATATTATAGGTATTTACCTACATCTTTCTTCTATGGTTGCAATCGTTATTTCAGCAACAATCAATCCCCCCACCCTCCCCACAAGACGTACTTAATTTGCAAATGGTCTCAAACGGTTGTTACATAAATTTCATGGAGATTTTGTTCGCGTAAAGCTAGTCTCGCCCTTGAATACTTTTTCTACCATCCTAAGTGCATAATAACACATTCTGAGCACAATCAAAGTGATGCAAATAATACTAATTTCTCTGAATGTGGATTCCCCATCGTGGAAGAGCTGATCATAAACAAATTATGAAGTACCGAGTAAATACAAAATAAAAACAAGTTTTCAACGTCAAGCACTTAGTTTGTAAAATATAGACTATTTGTCGCATATCAACGTGCGAATGGGCCATTACGTAAATTAAACTTTGTAAACTTTGTACTCTGTTTACTTGTGTATAAAGGTTTTCTCGAATCCTTCCCCCTGATTCTAAGCTATCGTTTCGATAAGTATTTTGACAAGAAAAAAGGCAAGAAAGATTTCTTTTAGGAAATTATAGCAGATACAAATTAGTTTGATGTACATCATTGTTCTACTTTTTGCAAGATATAAATAATAATACAATCTACTAGCTTTTTTCAACTAATCTCCTCTTAATTTCGAACCCGACAACATTATAAGGTTTGTAACTGTACTATGAGCATGCATTGAAAATTAAATTAAACTTTTAGTATTGAAAGTTAGAGAAACGTCAGTAGATTAAGAATTTAATATTTTATCTAATTATAGTTTCACGCACTTCAAAGCAGCTTTATATCTACATGAACAAGCGCTTAAATTTCATACACAATAAAGCTAAGCTCAAAAATGATGTAAATGGTTAATAAGCCTAAAGATGAATACATCATAAAAGTTTAGGTTATCACACTTATTAACTAACCCGATTTTTCGTATCTACTAAAGATAAAATTGTCTATACACTATACACGGTGATTCGTTATTGAAACCTCATTGTCGAGGTAAATGTTGCATGTGTAGTACACTGTGCACAGTAATGTACACCGAAAATTCAGAAGGAGGATGAATTAAATAATTTATATAAAAATTAGGCTGCTTTTAATAAAGTCCTATACATAAATAGTAAGAAACAATCAAGGTTAAGTCCAGTCAATTCATGTCATGGTATACAAATATAAATACATATGAACCGTTTTTTTGATAATCGATAGTTCTAATGCTGTACATTTTAAATTCGGTTAGCGTGAATAATCGATAGTTCTAATTTTTTTTTTGCAAAGAGTTGCTATAGTATAACCTCATGTAAAAAAATTACAATTATCGATTATCAAAAAAAAACGGTTCATATAAATTCTTATAACATTGAAATATGCTTAATAAAATTTAAAACAAAATAAAAAGTGTAAAAATGGGATTAAAATTCTTATTAGATACAATTGAGTAGAGTCAAAAGTTGAGGAAAAGAACAACTTCCAAGGCCCTAATTTCTAATTACCTCGAGGGCCTTTTGTATGCGCTCAGCTGGATTGTCTGGAATTTTCGATTCATTTTCCGCAATGCTCCTCACTTCTTTTGGATTGGTCTCTGATTCGTCCACATCCTCTTCAGAAAATACCTTTAGAAAGCAATTGTTCCTCAAATGTTTACTACTTTTTTTAGGTTAATTACTCCTGGAAAAGTCTACTCGTATATTATACGTATATTATTAGTCCTGTGGTTAAAGTTAGCCGACATCACGGTAAATTACTTGTATGATTATAATAAGCACAAATAGTTTGTAGTAAAAAATAAATTTTGAAGGCAAACGGTGAAGAGTAATACGAAAAACGATAAATGAGAATGTAATTTATAATTAAACATAAATATAGCTAAAAGGCATAGTATTCATTACATGATATGTAGTTTCAACAGTCAATGTCTTAATGGTCAATTGGTCACGTGTATGAATAGTAAACTGTTGGAATTTCATAGTGTCTATAACAGTACAATGTTTTTCAGTGTGGAGTATAAAGCATAATATTGTCATACTTAGGTAAGAAACTAACAAGTACTTGTAAATTTTACAAGAATCCGGTTGGAGGTTAAGTACATGGGTTACGAAATTTCAGAGTTGAACACTTGAAGTCGGTCTATTGTGTATGCAAGTTAGCATTATTTTGCCCTTGGAGATTATTCAAAGTTATGTAACTATCTAAAGTTTATCATATTATTACCAGTCTTTATAAATAGACAACAGACATCCCTAACATTTAGGGTATATTCGGATAAGTTATGTAAAACAATACATTGTGTACTGATAAACCAAGTACATACTTAAATATAAAGTTAATCAAATCAAATTCTGTTAAGATGTCGATATACTTAGAATCTATACTATAGATTGAGATGAATCTCGAGGTTTGCCATTGTCATGTTTTCATATTGACAACGGTCAGCTCTTGACCTTTTCTTGATCAGTTTTTGTGAAACCTCATGCAAAAGCGCCCAACAAAAAGGGCTTGATTAAGCAGTTATTCTCTAAGTGGGTCCTTTTGTACAAGTTTTAGTATGAGGTATGAGTGAAAAAATTAGTTGAATGGTTTTTTATCAATGAGGGAAAATTCAGGTGGTAAAAATTCAGTTTTGAGAAGGCGAAAATAAAATACTTTCCCTGAACGTAAGTATTTCAATAATTGCTTTCTGAATATCCCAAGTGCTCGTAGTTCATGGACACTCGTGTGAATGGGCATAATGGTTGTTAATTTGCATTTAATTGCCTGTGCTATCTTTTTGCATTTACTGAGAATTAATTCATTCATAACTCTATAATATCCACTTATGTGCTTCTCGTATATATACAACTTGACGAGAGAGAAAGAGAGAGAGAGAGAGCTGTATATAGAAAGTACATTTCTGCATAGGCAGATGTACATACGTAGTTTGAATCTTCTCCTTGTACCATATATGCTATCATGAAATTAGTGCATTGATGATTTTTTTTTTCACAATTTCTTTTATATAGGTGATGAAATCGTGAGAAAATCCACACACACACATGCATACACGTACATGGTACATGTATACCGCACTTAACCTTCAACTGCACTGCGAAAAGCTGCGTGCCAAACTCCATTGCATAATCTAATCTTCTAAAACGATAATATGTATATCATTTTTTATACGTGAACTCTCACGTGCAGGAGCAAAAATAATTAAGGATATGTACTTTCTTGTTATAGATACATGCACACAAGTCATTTTATAAATAACAATGCATATCTGTATTGTCCATGATAATGATGATGATAGTCGCCGTTGTAACATTGACTTAAAAAGTCCGGTGGGTGGGAGAAAATATAGTTAAGTGTGATAGGGATGAGAGAGAATAAGCATGAAACATGAGAATTGAGGAGACAAGGCTGGGATCGAGCTGACTCATGCTCGAATTTTACTGGGCAAAAAATATTTGTAATTTGGATTAAAGTTTTCTTGTGAGAACTCAAAAAATACCCTTGATGATGCTGACTAATGATGATTAAAATGACACCAATACATTTTAAAATTCACCAGGACGAAGATAAGACTTATTTACGTTACTTAAAACAAAAAAACTATGCAGCTGCTCTATTGTCTCATTTTCGAAACGAAACAATGTGACTTTTTACTTGACCTGTGTAAGGTTTGCAGAACACCAACCATTGCTTATTCTTGAGTGTAGGAATACTTCTGCTTCTTCTCTTCCTTGCTTTTTATCACTGACGTGACTAATTTTACCATCTTAATGACCATACATGCTCTTGAGTATAGTTTCTAAAGGATTTTTAAACATCCCATTTCTGATCATCTACGGAAAAAAACTAACCTATTGCACAAAGTCACAATGTCTCTTGGACTGGCTTTAGTTTCACTCTTTTCAAGGGAACAAGGACAAAAAAATCAAGTCGAAGATCTGCCAGCTTGCTTGAATTGTTCTCCATCCTTTTATAATTGATAAAAGTCCGTGTGTCAGTTTTTGAATATTCAATCTTTTTTTTTCTCTTCAAGATTCAAGATCAAAATCATACTTTTTATACGGAGCGTCAACAAGCGTGCTCGTGCTCCTCGCCTGTTTTGCTTTTCGACGGCGAATTTGTCAAAGCAGATACATTACTAGTATTTGCAAATACTTACGTAATACGGGGCGGTATGATAATGTGTAAAAAAGTACAGGGATAATATGCATGCTTATAGTTACCATGCTACACTTAGATCGAGTTACGACTGCAAAGCTGTGTATGTGTATAGTGTATACACATACAATGCATACATGCATTGTATGCATAGAGGACTCGGCTAACAAAGATCATGCAATGTGCTATAGTGATACTGAAATTAAAAAACTTCTTGCTCTTGCTTTTGTATATTTAAAAACATTTGACCATTTTACATTTTTACAAATATCTGGCTGTCTTTCTTCTATACCTACCTAATAAGAAATTGAAATTAAAGGTAAAAGGTTTTGTGTGTGTGTTCTTACTTTGTGTCTGAGATGCATTATGCATCGAAATAATCTTACATCTCATTTCAAATTCCAAACAAGTTAGAAAAATGCACGACCTTGTATGTTCTTCTGCGTACGTATCTCATATTATCTGTTTATCAAGATAATATTTTTCTGATCTGTAATCCGCAATGCAGACAAAATATTGTATTTTGTTTACATATTATTCATTCATTCATTCATTCGTACACAACAATGATTTGTAATATAAAAAAACACCAGCGGAATGTTCACACGTTCCCTGTGTGTCGAACGCCACAAAGGATGAGAACTCATTTAGAGTTGGACTATTCTGTTTGTAAGCCAAAGTGAGGAGACCAAGTTCTTGTTCAAAGATATTGAGCGACACTATGCACTTGTGACTCTCTAATGAAGACAAGTCAAGTAACTGGGTCAAGGGATTCCCAATCAAATTTTCCATTTTCACCCTATAAAAAATCCCCAATGAGTTACGTACAGCTCTGCCCTCTCCACTCTGTGTATGTAATGAAAGTAATTATTCATAACTAGCAGTAATTTTCCATCATATATTATCAACATTGCCATTCTCAAGTGTCCAATCCAAGTCTGCAAACAAAGTGAGTAAAACAAACGTACTCACACAAAAACATGTGCTCATGTGCACACAAGACAAAAAAAGTGGAAGAAAGGGAAACCGGACCTTGCCGGTATACTTAAAGAACACATCATAGTTACCTTCTCACAACCTTTACTCGTTGCATAACACACAATGTGTATGTTTGAAAGCTACAAGAATCAATATTGTACATGAACAAAAAAAATCATCCTTTTATTTCAATCAAAATCAAGAACAATTTGTAGTGGCAAGATGGATGTTTTTAAACCATGAAAATAGGCACATGACCGTACACACACAAAAAAAATGTAATTTTTCTAAACACCGATTATACATACGTTGCCATGGGCCAGGGCTATTCTAATGCACTGGGAGTCGAATAGAATAGTTATGGAGGGTAAAAACCCGACCACCTCAGTCCACAGTTCTCTGTTGAAAAATAACTTTTGTTAAAGCCTTTTGTTAAATAAATTATTGATTGATTGATTGTTAAGGCTTTCAAACCACATAATCTATTTTTTGTTGGTTAAAGACACATATATATAAGACTCACAAGTCTGTGCTGTCAGTGCTTTCGGGCTTTTAAATTTAAGATATCTAATAGTTTTTTGTACTTTTATTTTTGAAAATATTTTGAGTGATTTTTCGCTGTTTTGTGCTTGTGCTTTGTGGCGTATGGATAGGATCAAAGGTATAATAAATAAGGAGCATATTCTGTAACACATATTCAGATGTCATAGACAAAAACGTACATAGAAGAAATGATGTAAGACACCTACATACACACATACATGCTACATACGCATCTCTTCTCCTCTGTTTTACAGACAGATACATATAATCAAGTAGCGCGTATTCTACGGCTGCAGCAGTCTGTATTAAATAACAAAATACAGCAATACTGTATATATATCCTGCATGCACTCTCATTCATTTTCGCATTTAAATGATTGCAAACTTGTTTTTTGAGCATATCTATGCAAACAAGAAACGAGACATTGTACAGAGCAGAACATACACACACACACACATATATATGTATATGTATATACATGTAGCATAGATATTGAATGCACTTAAAGAGTGACTGCAGCATGTGCAAACTTTCTCAGCATCATTCAGCAGTCAGCATGTGTGTGTGTGAGCTACGAAGAAATAGCCAATATGAGTGAGTAGTAGGTCATTACAACATGCATGCAAAACAAGCCGCTCATTCATTTACATAATTCAATATAACATTATTTGTATGTATATGTACAACATTTAAAATGCTCCTATACCCATCTATAATACAAGTGACAGATAATTCATTCGTCCTGTGTAATTCCTCCCTATATTTATTATGTCTCGGCCACCTTCCCAAATATGTATTATATTATTTCTCTGTTGGACGCAGCAATACATACTCATATTAAATAAATTTTATCCATACATAGAGTCAGGTATGAACATGAGCACGCAATACGTGTGATACTAGACTATGAACATATTATATTGCAAGTATATCATAATATAGTCACCCTCCTCTCCACCATACAACAAATAAACAACTACGTGTACATGTATATATATATGTATGCACATATATTTATGTAACATTCAAAAATAATATTATTATAAGAAAGTACGTTTGAATGAGTTATCATCATCATTATTATTATTCTTAAGCGCACAATATGTACCTATCTATATATTTAAAGAGAATTTAAAGAACTTGGATCCGTGCAATGGATATTATTAAATTCTTAGATATGAATTTTGAGACCTATATAATAAGTACATATGCATGTATATTATAATATATTCCTTCTAATAATCACCAAGCCGATTTTGTTGCTACCCTTAAAAGACGGAATACTCAAGATCTTGGTGCTTTATACACTCAATGCTTTTACGTCAATATGTTATAATAATAAATAAAGATTTCCATAGGATTCATTCCACCTCGACAGGGAGAATGTATTTCTTATAATTATTGCCCCCATGTGTATAATTATCATGATTGTTGTTAACTGTGCCTTTCGATTGTTGTTTTTTCTTGAGAAGTATGTACGCGAATCTTGCTATAATATAATCAATGTATGGGATGAGAACCAATAAATACACACGATGGTGATACCACAGGAGCAAGCAGTGAGAATCGTACACAAAAGTTACAATGTGCGTGCTTTAGATAACACAACACTTGTCATCAGCATCACTATGACTCATGTAACAATATAATAATATATTGATAATAATAATAATTATTATTATTGTTCTTATGTTTATATCTACCACAGAGGTATTTTTATCCACGCCGAATGCTTTTTTCCACGTTGAACAAAAAAGTTTACATTTGTACATATGATTCTGCATTCCATTGTTTCTCGTCTTAGGAATGAAATCTTTGGAATGAAGCGTGAGAATAAAGTACAATATGTATATATACATACATACAGCTTTCCTATAATACATTTTGTATTTTATAATAAGTAAATACCTGCATGCGCCTCAATTATGTACTAAAGTACTATTGAGTTTTAATAAAGAACAAAGCATTTTGCTTGATGTCAACCCATTTACAAAAAAACATTAAGACAGGCACAATAGCTTAGTTAAACGTGGGAAAGGAGACGACAAAAAAAATTTGCGTGTTTATATAAGGGCATATTTAGTATCTGCTGAATCCATTTGGTGCCTTGGTCTACGTACTTATGTTTCATACTTAAATTACGTATTCATGTACTGAAATTGAAAAAAAATAGATTAAGTATTTTTTGTCATTAAATTAATTGATATCTTCATTAAATCAAGTCACATCATATTATATGTAAGTGACCATTTTATTGCAATTAAAACTTGATGATTTTTGTTTTTCAATCATTTCTTCAATAACTAGCCTCGTAGATATTATTATATAGTAAAATATTGAACTGCAAAGTACATAGTATCCATCGTGAGCTCATTGCTATAAAAAAACCGGGGGCTAAACCTTTTTTTTTGTCCTGAAGACTTATACGGGTAATTCCCAGTTACAACAATGCAACCTTATTTATGATGCTATTATCAGTTATGGGCTACATATACACTTTTTAAATTGGATACAAACTCCACAGCAGCTTATTCATATTCTTATTTCAAAATGAGCATCGTGGCATGACATATATAAAAATACTGATTGTTGGGACTGTTGAAATCGAAATGAAAGAAAGGAATTAAATTGTATTTTATGCGTATTCTCTTAAGCATATCCATATTATGTATGCATCTGTGTGTACCAGCACGTTACAGCAAGCACAAAAAATGGCGACTGTCCAAAACCGGACAAGAACTGTATAGCTAAATGTATAAAACTTTTACTTTTATTCAGTTAATTTGCTCTAAAATTTAGAAATTGCAGAGTATATAGCCAACTGGTTATAATATACTCTGGCTAATCAAATAATAAACCGTACATTTTCCTTATGAAACACGATGTGAGCAATTAGTACAAGTGAATGATTCTAAAATAATACATGTGTATACATATACATGATGGTTGAGCATAGGAAGGTAGATATTGTAGATATTTAGCATGAAGTACCGCGTGCAATACCTCATACTTACTTGATACACATGGTCATAATTTCCTCCTCGACTGTCATCATTTACAGCAATTAATTAAGGTGGTAGTTTCCATTCAATACAAGATTTGTTGTCTACACATTGCACATGATACAGTATTAAATGAAGGTACAAAATACACAAGTTGTTCATTCCTTTGACTGTGTATGTACGTATATGTCTCACATGTTTTCACCTCTTCATACGATATTAAACGATTCTGACTTTTTACATGGGACGAACTAATGGCAAATGCCGTAAAATCCTTGCATGAGACGTCTACACACTCACTCTTCATACATTCGTCCACGTACATACTCAATAATACGAAATTATTAGAGAAAATGTGTAACATCCGGTGAGTATGAGTAAACTTGTGAGTTTGTACAAAGAGTATAGAGGAGATAAAAACGTTTAGTTATGTCGAAAGATGAAAGATACAATAATGCGTGCCTATATGCGTCATGAGGGATAGCCAACTTTGTGGTGCATATTGCATATAATACGTAGATAGGATGCATGTGCATAAAATACGGTTTGTAAAAAAGACTCCGTCTCTATTCTCATTTGAATACAATTAAGAATAGCGAAAGTGATAACGGCCAGCTCAAGTGAGCGAGCG
>JAQIVE010003805.1:0-15827 GCA_034698285.1 Sminthurinus bimaculatus | reverse complement strand
ATGGGTGAACTCTATACATAATATTTATTTATAGGTCTCCCAAGAAAGGCCAAAAGACGGAATCAAAAAGTCGAGAGGAAAAGGAAAACGAAAGGGAATCTAAAAATCTCTCTACTTTGGAAATTAAGAAACACATTATTTGCACTTGAACACGCATGCAAAAGATTGCTATCACACCCAATCTCTCGTCCGCTAACTTGGGACGATAAATGTGTGTACAGTGTACAAACCTACCCTTTTATGTATTTAAATTCACGTCGAATATTATTTACAGCTCAAGCTAATCATTTTGAAAATTCGGGATTTTAAGCTAAAATGGTAATTTGACAATTTACTTTGTTTGGTTCTTTGTGTATATGTACTTTGAAATGGAAAACAAAACATATTGGAATATGATTCAAAACTGTGTAATAATATTACTTGCTTATTGTTACAAAAGTTGAGGGAGCAAGTTCAAACTGAGAATCAAAAAGTGAGAGTGAAAGAAAGAAAGGGAGTTAAAGTAAAATTGCGTGTAATGAAACAATGGAAAAAGAGGGGAGGGGGTTGTCGTCATCGTCAACGGCATCGTCATCGTCATCATACGTCCAAACGTCTGGTGAGTGACACGTGGATGGATCACGCAATCAACTGATCAGTCGATCTATCTTAACAGGGTATAATCAAAAAGTTAAAGTTAAAATGGGGTCTCCACTTTTCTTCTTTTCTCCCCGTCAAATGACTAACGATAAGTCTCCAAAACAAAAAAGTATTTTCCCATACCTCGAGCTTTGCAGCAGGTTAGAAAGATTGTTAGATCAAGTATCAAATCATTATGTATGTATGTAAAGGGCAGAATTTGTAGGCTTTACTTTATTTCATAAACTTTTGCTCTTGATTCATGATCATCTCATGACTTTTGACTTTATAACCACACGGTATTAGTATGAACCAAATGAACCACTATTCACTTTTGAACCTACCTGTAAAGGTCAGGCAATTATCTTTCTGTGAGAACTATTTATACATTCATTAATTGAAATCTACGTCCTTTACACGGTAAACACCCGTGTTGTAGATGATACATAATTTCCTTTATTCCACCATAAATGTCGTGATTATGAATATAATTTGTTTTTATGTGTAAAGTCGAGGGTAAACGAAAGAATTATTATAAGAGTGCTATAAATATATACAGAGTTTGCTTCAATTGTTTTAAAGCATCTACGCTATAGATTATAAATGTATAATGATTGGGTAAAAATTGATTAAATACATAAATCTAAAAAATATCTACAATTTTTGTGTGATGAAATGAGTCTATAAAAAAAGAAAAAAGAAACGTCTTTGAAAACTTCCAATCAAGATCTATAATGAAAATATACTTGAGGTAAAAAAGAATAAAAAGATACTATTGTAAAAGGGAGGATCTCTGCAAACTGATATGGCTACTGAATATTAATTTCATTGAAAAAGTCAAGTGCCCACTCGCCAGCACAATGCCCAACACTCGAAATAATAATTCATGTATGCTGTATACTTGTAATCATAACAATGGCTATGATAATACTCTCAATAATAACATGTCAGCTTTATGCATAAAAAGTTACTTGTGTAATATATGATTATGAATGTATCTATGTATGTATTTATTTGCTTGTTCCCATGAAATGGAGTTCAAATGAAAATTGAATAGGTATTATTTCAAAGGATACCTTGTACAGTAATCCAAAAGCGTGTTACACTGAAGCATTTGACATATTATGCACCTAGTACATGCATATGCATACACTGTGATTAACAACATATTATATCTATCCATCGTTTTTGGTCCTAATAAAAACACATAATATGTATAGGGATCATGATAATGGTCATGATAATGAGGGCCCTGAGCAAATCCCGTGTAAAATAGATTCTCGATGACATGCCATGCTTTGTATCGTACAGTACATATAAATAATATCTATGTAATGCATAAATACAGTGCAATGGACTGGGTTATCTAAGGGTTAGCTAAGCGTGGCATATCAATTGTCGTCTCTCTCACATATTATTCTTATAGTAGTTTCATTATCATCATCATCATCAAATTCAAGGCCAGAAGTACATTACATCATGAGAAATGAGAAAAATTCGGTGTATCCCACGCGTATAACTTTATATAGGGGAAATTTAGGGAATGACCATATACATATTAGATATACATAAGCTGCCTTTTCCCTACCCTTCAATGACCCATTTAACAAATATAAAAGTGAACACGCACATAATGATAATAATGATGAGGACGATGAGTATATGGTAGCCCGAATCAAATCATCCCCTCGTAAACACGTATTGTACCCTATATGCACTCTCCCTGCATGTATAAAGAATAGCCAGTGTATTAACATGCACAATATTCATTGCTGAGCTCACAGCAGTCAAACAGCAGACTACAAGTGAGAAAGGAAAAAAGCCAACAAGAGCGAGGGGGAAAGGGAAAGCAACAGCAAAAGGGCTTCAAGTACAATAATATACGTGAACTGAGTTGAAGCTGAGAATTCTGTGCGGGATTTACACCCCGTGAAGCCACTCCCCTCTATGAAACTGGAATATAATGTAGAGGACTATAGTTAGTTCTCCCTCGGGTATTTCGGTTGACCGTTACTCTCCCTTGCCGCTCCGACTGCAATCTGTTGTCGGACGCGGGCACTTCCAGGACAAAAAGAGTTACAAAACGCAATAGAGGAAATATAAATACCCGCTTTTGGATTCTTTTCAGTACTGAATAGACTAACGTTTTATTTATCCTTCTACTTTATACCATGCTTAATACTGCTGGAAAGACTGTTCTCAACTTACTGATTGCTTGTCGGTTTCCTGGATTTTAAAATTGCTAATACGTAAATGTGCTAATAAGTCTGCATACTGCATACGGTTAAAAGACTTCTCCAAAAAAAATACAGAAAATTTATGCTAGTTTTGAATTCAAAAGGATAAAGCTCGTTGGAAAAGTTCTTGTTTTAATTTTCGATCCGTTTTTAGAATAAAAGGCCCTATTTTCTTCTTTGCTCCCAGTTAATCTTGATTATTATTGGGCCGAGTAGGTGATAGGACTGTCAATTACAGCATAAAATATGATGTTAAATGACTGCTTGTGTATGGGTAATATTTGAATTTATTTTGCCGTTCAAATTCGTCTTAATCATTAGAGCATAAATAAGAAGTGACATTGCATGAGGTTCCATCATAAATAACAACTATGTCCTGCGTTTGCGTATGCTGATACACAGCATTTCTCTGCTGATGTATCATGTTGATGCATAGTGATATACGAATATTAACTAGTGTAAGTAATGTATTTTCTAATAAATCACAGATTCGTGTGGATCGTGAGCAGAGTCCGCAATAAGTCTGATTTAAAAGACTCATCAAATAACTCTAGAAGATCGACCATTATTCGTTCCTTCATTCATTCATTCCTTTCGGATTTTGGACACACAGAGAAGCTTTTGATTCATTAACTTTGTAAGCATTTTGGATTTTAGATTTCTATGCATTTTGTATTTTGCATCCACGCTCTGCTCTGTTACACTGTCACATCAAAACTAGATTTATACACTTTGAAAGCCAAGAGTGAAATACTGTTTACGCATTGTAATGTGGAGTTAAATCTCAAATTATTATTCCGTGGGGACTTCCTCAATATTGTAAAACACAGCTATTTGACGTGTGAAATGTTTAATGGAACGATAACGCACTCGGCAATTCCGTGAAGAAAGCGTTCGAATACAAATAACAAATAACCAAAGTGTCGCTTTCAATGCAATGAAGCCGATACCCATATGTGTATGTATGTAATGTCTTGAACTTTGCTTGTAGCTTGACACCACACCTCCGGCCGAAAGTCGGTGGTCAAAGCATAAACCAAACAGGAATGATTAATTCTAAAATTGTTTTATTTAATACTTCCCCTTCTGCGAATTTCGAAGCCGCAAAATAAACACAAACCTGCATATTATTATTTACAATGTGGTATTACCTAACAGCAAGTTACCTCAAATTTGCAATCAGAAAACCACCCACCTCATAATAGCTGTTAGAAGGTATTATAACTTAAATTTACTCTGTAAAAAGCATATTTTATGCATGAGTTGTGCATGTTATGAACATCAGAGTACATCCCATCATGATGTCATGATCTAACGATCTGTCTATGAAAGGAGACCAAAAGAGAAAGAGAGAGAGGTAGTGAGGCGGCTTGTTACAACTGCAGTTCGTTTTAGATTGGTGCGAGATAGAAATTGATAGACACCGCAACCGTCTGATCATGAGAGATATGAGGAAATGATGACTCCCTTGCATATTTCATTGACTCTCCTTGTATTACGGCCTCTAATGGTGCTTTATGTATACTGGGGAGATAATGCATAATAACGATTATTAATACAAGTGCATCTGCTTCCGATCAGAAAATCAATCCATTTTACAATATGTAAAATGTAATGCAAACAACCTCACAAATTATCAATGAGCACGCCATTGGATGTGTTGTAGGTTGTAGTTACATATTATATTGCATAAATTCATTCACTCATTCAAAAAATAAAAATAAATTCTTCAACCTAGTCAAACCTTGTCAGAGCTCTAATTGCTAAAAAACATTTTGTTCGCAATTTTTAAAGTAATTACATACATTGGAAATAGTAATTGAAATATTTAAGTAATATTCGAAAGGCGTTTTCTGCATAGACTTTTCAAAATACAATAATTTTGGAGACGAGCCCAGATATAGTTTGGATGCATGTAAAATATTTATAACGGCGAGGGCAAGAGCCAAATTCTTCTTATCAGCAGTTTAAAACGAAAACGATCGTAATATGCACCCATGAACTGTAAGTTGTAAGCGTGGACCTGCCAACGTGCACAAGTAAAAATAAATGATGAGGACATTTTCCCCTGTATACATACTACATATGTACATACAGTTGAGTAGAATCTAGAATCTGACACAAAAAGTACAATGCACAGCAGCCGCTTGCTGTCTCCCTCTTCTCCGTTTTGTACTTTATGCTACATATCTACGCGTTTATCAACAAAATGTATCAGTGGGCAAGGACCAAATTGTTTACGTCAAGAGGAGTTTTACTTTGACTATTTGGTATTTTGTACTTGTACTACTGCTACTACATACTTGTCTCCCTCTTTCTCATACGTCTTTTCAATGTATGTCTCACTCTGCCTCTCTCCTATCTCTCTCTCTCTCGTCCTCGTGGATGAATGACTAGTCTTTATTCAATTTCTGCTCATTTAGGTTTGGTTTACGAAGGGATTTGCTCCTGCACCCATTCAATTGAATCGATACTTTAATAGGCCGGGAGGTCTCTAGTTCTTGACAGCGCCTCGTGTCACACAAGTTTTATGATCTTCCATTGCAAATTCATGAAAGAAAGACGAGTCAAATCGAATCGAATTTTCTACGTTGAACTTATACACTGTACACATACAAACTACGAACCAGCTCCAACATTTACACTTTAATTCCCAGTCTCGCAGCAATCATTATGATGATCATCGTCATAGTCATCATTCGTCCATTCTTTTATGCCTATCACATCATCAGACGTAGAAAACATTAAATTAATACGCTTCAAGAACTTCCACTTTTAGATGTACTACAGAAACACGAGGCTCCTTTTATTTTTACTTTTATACCAAAGTACATACATGCATTAAAATATTTATTTACAGCAGAATTCAGGATTGGAGATTTATTTTCTAGAGCGATTGAAAAAGGTCAAAGGCTCATTTATAATAATTTATATTTATTTAAAAATATTACTCAACTTTATTACTTGCAATCACTATTCTAATGATTGATTTGATTTGAGAAAATTCCATAATTTTTATTTACTTTTTCTTGGCAATCCAAAAGTGACAAAATTACAACGTTAGTTGGATACTAATTTCGGATACATAAATAGTTTACATTGCCAATAATTTTTAAAAATCACATAAAACATAAACTTGCTCAAGTGTAACCTGATCAATTTTCCTGTGTAGATAAATATAAATATAAGTAAAAGGCAATAAAAAGCTTGCCAAAATGTTTCCTAACATTATCATTTTATTTCAAAACCCTAGTTCAAGAGACCAGACTAAAGAAAGCATTTAAGCTGAAAGGGTTTGTTCGATCCTTACATATAAGAATATCAAGAGTAAAAGGTGAAGCGTATATGTATGTATGAGTATGTATCCGAGAGAAAGTAAAAGAATGAGTCTCTATCTAGATATATCTCTACTGGCCTGGCGTGTCTATATCGCAGTCATAATTCTAAATTCTGCTGTGGAGTAATTTAGTTCTGGGCCTGGTGAGTTGGTTGGTTTGGTTACTGGTTAAGGCGACGGTGAATCAATCTATTCAATTTGGCTGGTAATAAAGAAACCCGCGCCGCGAGAGTCTTCCCTTTTCCAAGTCTAGGAAAATGTCTAGTCCTTTATATTACAGTATTATACCGTCTACATAAATAAGCCTGCAAAAACGATAGCTTCCCTCCTTCTCTCTCTCTCTCTCCCTCTCTTTCTTTATACCTACACCAAACCAAACACCAAAAGCAAAGCAAACCAACTGTAGTACTGGTACTACGATATATTAAATCCATGACTATATCTGTAATCCTTTACATAAATCGCGACTAGCTACCTATCCTTATATACATACACACATAACGTACTTCATTCTATTGATTCCTTATATTTATACATTACACACTCTTCTTTTCATCCTCTTCGTCTAGAATCTTGAAAGGGAGAAAGGAGAACGACTCGAGAATAATATCCTTTTAGGTGAAGAAATACTTATGTAGTGTAATAATTTAAGTATAGAATAAGTTTCACTTAGGAACTCTCACTCTTTCCTATTTTATTCTGTGTATGCATGCATAAAGGCGCTTTCTCTTTCATTGTATGTATATCATGAGCATAGTTTGGCCTGGCTTTTGGTCTCGAGGAGAGAAAGAACTCAAAAGACGAAGACTATGGCTATAATTTGACTGCTATATATACGTACTTTTCCACAGAAGATTTTGAAGGTATACACTATAAATACACGGCCTATCTTTCTGTACCTTCTTGTGTTATATATGTACGATATGTTGAGTTGTGACTATGTATGTATATAAAAATATGTGTGTCTCTACTCCCTTGGAAGAGAAAGAGCAGGGGAGAGAACCAGTAGGAGAACTAAGTATAAAATAAGTGCGCGCGATAAGGAGCAAAAGGGAGAAGAAGAAGAAGTAGAAGAAGAAGCGCATTGTGACAAGGCGAGTGAGTTGGTTTGGTATAGTCAGGATGTGCTGTGCTGACGTGGAGCCCATTCCCGTCCGGAAGTGAGACATGCGATGTGCTCTTTCTCATTCTCTTTCTGTAGGTTCGTCCTTTGCCGAGCTCCTATCCTAAATATATTATGGTCGTCCTTTTCTCTCTTTCTAGAGCCGTCTATATCATCTTCTACATGTAGTCTGTATACATGAAGAAAGTATGGAGTTTCATATAAATAGGTGTGCATAGCCGCGCAATGAAAATTTCTGTCACTTCAGAGTAAACGAAACTAAGAAAAGAGGAAAACAGGCTTAATGTGTATGGTGTATTTAAGTAGTGTATCATGTATGTGTATTGTGCATAGTGTACATATCGGTCTATGTGGTATATGTGGAACATGTGTGTCAAAATGTACTTGAAGCACGAAAGTATACACTGAAAGTTAAGTGAAATGAAGAGTTTTCGAGGCTTTGGGATAAAAGTGTCTAGAAAGCGATGCAAGAAAGCCTTAAAAGATGCTTCTTTTTCTCTTGACAGTCCTTTAGATACTTCAATACAGTTCACAAAGTGTATACACAAGTCAATAGAATAGTTGGCCTGTCTTTTAGGATTACAAAAAAATATTACGGAACAAGGGAGCCAAAATTATCAGAATAGCTGCGGCATAGCCATACCGTAGCCAATCTTTTTGTAATGCATAGTTTATGACCACCAAAGTTGAGAGACCTTTGTCTACAGTGTGGAAATTTTGTCCAGTAGGAATTTAGGCTAATATGCATCATAATCATAAAGATGTCGATGGTGAATGGGCGATTACAGAGGAAAAAACATGAGAGTATACAAAGAAAGAGCTAATAGTTCCTTCTATTTGTTACAAGTAGATACAAGAACTACGTGCACCCACATAACCGAATTGAAGTAGTATGTATAATGAATACATATAGAACAGGACAAAAGCCAATCGCATTTTGAATTACAAAAAATTAAATAATTACATTAAAACGGAAACTCCTTTGTTCTTTCTTTATTTTTTTCGTTTGCAGTAAAATTACAGCAAACAACATCTAGCCTAAGCCATAATCGGGGAAGAAGTTTATTTTTACGGAGATATAGAATCATCACATCTAGAATCTTGTATTATTTCATAAATACATACGTCTGTAAGTCTTTTATGCTTTCCTTTCTTCCCTCGCTACAAACGCACAAACCTTTCAATTTAAAGAAAGGCCATTTGTAGTTACTTTTGAATTTCCGGGATTTCTCCCCTTTTAAAATGTTCTTTTTATTGTTACTTACATATTTTGTGGAATGTGCAGCGACGAGAGATTCTCGTCCTCCCTCTCGATCCACCAGCTTCTAATTATTCATAGGAAGCACACATTCCATATATAGCTCGCCTCCATTCCAAACTCATCTTTTGTAATAGAAGCTCACGAGCAAAAGACGAAGCAAAGAAATATTGTACTTTTACAATACGACCCTTTATATTCTATACATGCATTGAACCAATCGTTATTAGAGACGAGTTCTTTTTATTTGCATTTGCATTTCCTTGATTTATGTCGTCTGTCTCTTATTATGTATACAGTATACATAATAGGTACAGATACATCAGCAATTTATGCACATAATTTGAAATATTTGTATCTATTCCAGTTGTTATTTCAAAGTGCCTTACACACAAATATCCAGTACTACAGAATATATAGCAGTATATGCAGCAGTCAGTATATGTAGCAGTATCCATTTAATGATCAAAGTGGTATGCACTTGAAACTTCAAAAGTCATCATACTAAATAAACGACAAAAGAATATCATTTTCTGTGTACATTTCACATTAAATTACTCACATACTTATCTGTCAAAAAACATGTCCAATGTAAAGATTGAACAGATCCAAAAAAAGTCAGTGTAGATGCTTATACATATACTTATACATGATAAAAAGAACATTAAAACAGCATCTAATTGTAAAAGTAAAATCATAATATCCCTCTTTGTGTGTGTTTTTTTCCAAGTACATAATTTTTTCCTCTGATATAACCCTCGCTCTTGATCATATGGGTGGTCCAGGAAATAATTCAACAATTGATCAACAACAATGGACAAGCGCATCCAACACGGGAAGTGAATGTTCTTCATCTATTTTTTTATTAACTCTTTCAAAAATTTGACATCTGTCCGCCTCTTCACTTTCACACACATTCATCAGACAGACTTTCTCTGAGCCTTTGACTCTACGTTATCTTAAGCCTCTATCCATTATCCATTATCCATACCTTTGAATCAGTTTGAGTTAACTTGACATTATGGTCAACTGTGTCGTAACTAAAATGTCTTTTTGTAAAAACAACCACTGATATTTTATTTCATGTCATTCTTTTGCTCACCTGCCTCAACTAGGATTTAAAATTTACTAATTAATAACGTCAAATTAAATTATATTCATATTATACATATTTAATCATTATAGACATAAGTATTTGTCAAGTCAGAGTCATGAATCACATCACGAGTCACTAATGTTTATATAATTGAAGTAGAAAAGAAATGCATGCAGCTAAATTAATTGAGTGGAAGTATTCACGAGGGACATTTCATTGTATGTGCAATGTACAAGGGCCACTACAAACAAGTCATAAGTAGCAGCATCTGTTTTTGTTCAGAGCATCGAGGGGAAATCTATCTCCTATATCTACCAATGTAATGCTATGTACTTGCAGTGGTAGCTTATGTATATCTATATTAGGGGCAAACAAGGCACGTACATAAAGACAGTTCTTGAAACGTGATTCGTCGAAGACTCTGGATGAATTTCAATACAAATGGGATTGAGTGAGGGGCTTTTGAAATCCGTGAAGATTAGGGAATTACGTTGCTTTGTCAAGATATCAAAAAGTATGTACATAGAAGCATGAGGAGAAGAGTAGAAGAGTAATGACATCGACACTACCCCAGTATTATACTTATTATATGTGTAGTGTGTACTATGTACAAGGAGCAAAAGGACTAAACTCTAAACTGGATTTCATTCTTCCATTCCATGACAACGAATAAGGATAGGAATAGGATAGCCGTGACAAAAGCTCTTCTTGTCACACCCAAAGGGCAAGGAAGGCAGCCTCAGACACCAACCTCCGCTCAACTCAAAAGAGAGTGGGAGAGAGACAAAACACAAAAGGAAAACCCAAAAGAGAGCCTACAAGTCGTAATGAGTTTCAAGCCGCTTTTGGGCATCCTTTGTAGGATTATATGTATATCTATTTACAATGTACAATGTACATGCGTCTACAACTATAAACTTCAACATAATACATCCAACTTTGCCTTTCGTGTACCGTTTCCCCCGTTCTCGAACTCCTTTTCCTTTTACGATGTATTATAAAAGGAGAGCCAATTTTTTTGAAAACGTAATAAAAATGTATGTGTATAAAATATACGTAAAATGAATCTTATAACTAATCTTTTGCTACGTACAAGCTTAGGTTTATAATCTGGACGTGAATTTTAAATAAACTCCTGGACATTTAATTCAGCTTTCACGGTAACATAAACCTTAGTGCATCAGATTTTTCACGTTTTACAATGAGACGTCTTCCTATTCTCCTTTCTATTCATACTCATATTCATAGCTATGCATAATGCATAATGCATAGATATACCTAGTCAAGTTTTCCATCATTACCAAACTGCTTTACTCCTCTCCTCGAGGGCGTCATTTTGTCATAGTCATCGAACCCACTTTACTCTAGAAATATTTTTACTACCTACTACCTACCCGGTCTTTCACCCTTTTAAAATCTCCTTCATTTATCCAAAAGCATAGTAAATGTTTTTTTAAAAAAAAGATAAACATTTTTATTACACTGATATAGAATACAAAAATAATCTGTAACTATATTTCTGTTATGGTATCAGACTATCTTGTATTTTAAAGAGCAGTGGCAGCAACAACAACAAGGAAAATACTAAAAAATATCAAGAGCTGAGACATGATAAGTTTCAATCGGTTTTCTAAATTTCATCTAAGCTAGAGTTAGTATTTACATGCCCATCAAACTTAGAATTTTAAAACCAGGAACGTCTACCCAAAGTTAAACCTAAATAGTAAAAACATAAAATCTTCAAAGTAAGGTATTTCATACCCTAAAAAATCATCTCTACCACAAGGTATAATATTTTCACCATCAAAACTGGGGATAGATCGGCCAAATATATTGTCGGTAGTATTATTTACCCCCGAGATTTATGAACCTAGGTGTATTTTCCCCCTCAAGAGTATATATTATATGTATGTATTTATGTATACTTTACAACAATACGTATGATAGTATATTAAATTGTGAGGGTGAAAAGCAGTCTTGACGTTTTCTTGTGGAGAAAAGAGGAGTTTGATAAAGTCCAAAGGGCAAGTAGAAGTTAAAATATTAGTTGTGAGATCCTATAGATCATCTGTACATATGTATGTGCCATGTGCAGTAGAGCGTCAAGATATTGGTTAGAAAGACTATGAGGGATAGAAAATAGAAGGCAAGAGAGAGAGAAATGAGGAGGGAGTAGGACAAGGAGAACAGTTACTTGTATTTGTAGCCTTAGCCAGACATCTCCAACTGTACTACTACGAAGAAGACAGAAAGTCAGAGTGATAGAACGACAGAGCAAGAGAGGGAGAGAGAAAGAAAAAAGACGGAGGGTTCTACGTTACTGATATGGTCATAAAATCCGAAGAGAGCTGTGGCCCATTGAACCGAATCGAGTGGAGGAGCAAGGATGTGCATGCACGCGATGTGACTTCGGACCTGGGAATCACCCATAAATTTTATCGCAAGTAGGCTCATTTTTATGTCCCTTCATCGACTTCATCTGAGCAGCCAATAATAAAGCACTAACATAACATATCAACTGGCAAACAGAAAAGAAATCGAGAGAACGAGAGAATAGAGAGAGAGAGTAGGAGAAACTCTGCAGAAAAAACAAACCACTCTCTCTCCGTTCTTTTCGTCTAACTAGAGTCATAAGACAAACTAACTCGGTTCTTCTACATCTATAACAATTTCTCGATTTTTTGGAGGAAATCGTAATCTATAAGAAAAAGTTTTGACGAACGAAAATCCTACCTACAACTTTCAACCTACGTTTTCCTTTCTTTCTCGTCATCTTTTCTTTAGTCTTCGATCGTAATTTCTCCTTCACCATGTAAAATTACACGTATGCACACACAACTATATAGGATCTATTGTACTTGCTGAGTGTATAATAGTTACACACGATACGGAACTTATCCCATCACCAAAAAGGTGGAATTATACTTGGAAACAATTGAAAATTACCGAAAATTACATGGTTCACTGGACTTTCTTATTGAAACTTTTAGTTAATGGCCAGTAATTCCACAATCTACGCAGCCAGTAAAAGACAACCAACAGTTTCACAAACAAGGCCAGTACTTAGAAAGGCAAAGAACCTTGTATACGATATAGTAAAATGAAATGAAATTTTAATTTTTCATCTGCTTTTATATTATACATACGTCACCACAAAATAGTTGTTTTTCCCCTGTCATCAGAATTTATTTGTCGAATTTTATCGTATGATATTCTTATAAATTGATGTTAAATCAATCTTGTCCTTTTTATCCATCAAAGTTTTTGGTGATATTCATAATAGTTGTACAAATTGCTCCATTCTTTGCTCAAACTACAGTTATTAAATATGGCACATTATGCAAACAAGAGCAATTTCAATTAAAGTTGGCGTGTGTGAGTAACATATTCTTGGTTTTGTCCTCTAACTTTCGGAGAAATTTGATGAAAAAATTGAAAAAAGTATGAAAGTTTACTACAAAGAAAAGATCAAAAAGTTACTGGAGTAAAGCAACTTTTAGTGGAGTAATTTTTATTAATTATTACCTACATCCTAGGAAGAAAATAAGAATAAAAAACAGTGATTCAAACCTGATTTGGAGTGGCGTCCATTATTGTGATTGGAATTACTGGTGTTATTGTTGTTGGGCGTCGAGTTGGATTCGGATGAGGTGGCAGTGTTAGTGGATGAATTGTAGCCCTGGTTATTTGATGAGCCTTTCACACCCGAGGTCGGTGATTGAGATTCTACACCTGGAAATCATTAAGGAGTTGTTTTATAAACAATATATTTACATTTAGTGCTAGCTCAATCCAATGCTCATCCCCGCTTTGTTTGCCCTCGACCATCTCTATCGACTCATTCAACCCTCTTGTGCAATAATTATGATTATTCACTGTTCTCACACCCTACTAGAAAATATCAAGATTAATGAACTCATTTTCGATATTATTCTTCCTCCTCTTTTGTTGCGCTGTGGTTGAATCAATAATGAAGAACAAGACAAAAAAACTAGATTATGTTTTTTGAAATTAAAATTATCTATCTACTTTATTATTCAAAATACCCCCTTAAATATGACCAGTATTGATTTTTAAATCAAAATTTTAAAAAACAAGGTTTAGCTACAGAATAATATTAAAGATATCCGCTCACCAATTGATTGTATTGATGACGATGAAACGTTTGACTTGCTATTATGCCGATGGCTTCCACTTAATCCTGTGTGCAACAAATAAGAATTGATGAGCTCTAATTACATACAGTATAAGGGAAGGAGGAGAAGCTCCATGCAGAGCCAAATTTTAGCAAAAAACATAGATCACACTTTCGTTTGACAGATTCCAGCCCAGTGAAAACAATGAATGAGCTTTGAGCATGACACGACCGTGTATTCAGTATTCAGGTAACTTTTAATGCACAGCATTGTTAGAATGTTGCATAGGTCATGTCAGGTTTTATACTGTGGTAATTACATGGGAAAGGTAAACACAGGATTCTATTAAAGACTGACAAATGATGGAGCAGGTGAATGTAGATAACAAATAATGGGCCTATGCGAGCTTTAGTGGGAGTCGGATGGGCAAAGATATTTTCTTGTGTAAAATATGATACATACATAAAATATATTACGAGATTGTATGTATGATGTATGTGTAGAAGAACACAGTAAGATAAAATTTTTGGATAGATTTTAGACTCAGATGCACAGGAAATGCACTGCAACAATTTATCTTACATCCACATTACATCGTAAATATAAAATATATGTTGTACATACGTTACGTATTTATATTGTGATGCAAAATACAGAACGAATTGAAAACCAATGTGAATTGCATGATAGGCGGATTATGAAGTCAAACTTTTAACTCGGACCGTCTGACTACATGTAGGCATATGTATAATATGTATAATGTATACTGAACTGAGATAAAAGGGAGCAGCAATTTGCGTGACACTCTTCAATTATACCATCGTATTTACCAACAATTGAGTCAATCAACTACTTGTACTGCACCGTACCATACCGCACAGCATATAAGTACCTATGTATATACATATGTATGGAGTTTGTTTTATGCTCGTCCTTTACAGTTGACCGTCGACCCTCCCTTCTGCACTATTGATATTGCATTTCAAGCCCTAACAAACAAGCCACCCCAAAAGGGTAGAGAAAATACTCATGTATCTATATAATATTGTTAGACATCTACAGATATCTATATGTATGTACTTTCAACCTTCTGCCCATTTGTTCTATTCTATGCATAACATACATAAAACATGATCATCTTCCAGTCATGGGAAATGCATAAACAAGCACAATAATCGTCGATTTTTTATGGTTAATGTATTTTATATTTTGTCGCGTATCACTTTCCCATTAATAATCTTGTGTAACAAATACCGATCCTTTGTACATAGTTTTTATATGTAGAACCAGTCCGTGTAAAATTTCGTGTGATAATATTTTTTGCTAGAAACCCGAGTGTTTTTCATAAATTCTGGGATAAAAATTGGGATTTCAGATCTATATGTGTTTAAAAACTAATTGAGTGTCTTACTTATGTATTATTTATAAAAAGGAATAAAACCAAACGTGAGCATAGGGCAAGTAAGAAGAGAAATAAATAATGTAACTTTTGATTATTCGTCATTGTTATCTTATACAACATACATTGAACGAAGGCAAGTTTTATGATTCCATTAAAAATTATTTCGATAGAGTAGATACATTGATGGGACTGTGAGTGAGCAGTGAATGAAGGAACAAGTGAATGAGCGAGCAGCGGGTCAAAAAATAAACATGGTAAAACGGCTCAAGGTGGGAAAGTAAACAAGATGGGACTGCGCACATTACACAAAGATACATAATACGACTCTGTGCAGTTTCAATTCATAGTTTGTCCCTCTCTCTCTCCTCCCTTCCACACAATTAGTTTGTTACCTGAAACGAACGAGAGAAAGAGAGAGTAACAACTCCCGGCGCATTTTCCAACCATGAGTTAATAGAGATGGCACGTGACCGAAAGACTTCCCTAACATACAACATAACAAATGTAAATAGAGTATGTATAATGTATAGTACCGTAAATACTTAAATTGTGCTGCAGCATCTAGTAGTGCTGCATGTCATAGATTTTCCCGTTTGATTGTACATCATGTGCATATACAG
>JAQIVE010003804.1:0-15832 GCA_034698285.1 Sminthurinus bimaculatus | reverse complement strand
ACTACATGTGTAAAGGGCATCCAAAAATATTCACTGGTTTGGTTTTTACACACCTAAAAACCCAGTGCGGATTTTTTGTCATCAGACGTTATTATTACATTAAATTTATACCGTAAAGTATTTATGGTATAAAGTACAATTAAAAGGCTTAATGTTGTCCTCATGTGTACGGTATCTCATTAAGGCCCATAGCAACAGGATCCTTTACATGTTAAATATCCCATGGCAGCCTGTTTAAGGATCGCGACTCCTATTTTTGAACGGTGGGCCTAGTTTACAATCCCTCCTTTATTGAGTACCGTTGAGATTCAAATATGCTAAATACATATACTCAATGTAATTTTATTTCATTTTTTCATTTAATACAGTTTCGTCTTGAATATTTGGTGATGCGGCTTGAAAGACGAGCTGCAGCCATATAGTCAAAGTTCCCATACCCGGAAATACCCATTTGTACGTCACAAAAGGAATATAAACTAAAAGTCCAGATACAAGGAATATTACGGCGTAAAGATATTCGACTTGAGGGTTTTCAAGAATTGGGGCCAGTACTAGATAACTGGAGAGAAAGACCATAAAATAGGCAATCGAAAGTGGAACCTTAAATGGCCTTGGGGCGTCTGGCATAGTGCGTCGTAGTATTATCACGCTATAAAATTTAAAACAAAATTTAATCGTCATTTATGTAAATAATATATAGCACACTTGGCAAAAAAAGTCCAAGGGAAAGTAAAATAGAGGAAGAAAAGGTAGGAAAGGGAAATGACAAAGGGTAGAGAGAAAAGGACTTTATTTCACTGTCTGACCGATTTGCCTTAAATTTTTTTAGAGATATTTGGAACCCTTCTAAACAATGTTTTAAAGTGACTTTTTTGTGTTGGCTTCGTTTGACCTCTGGAGATCATAGCGCCTACAAGGTTCCATGTTCCATTAGGTCAAAATTCTAAGTTGAAAAAAACTGTATTTACCTGCAAAACGCGGCGCCATAGAAAATCCAAGCAACGAAACTGAAAAAGTCTATTAGGCCATTTATATCTAAAACGAGTGCCATCAAAATAGCCAGAAAACTCTAGAAAAAAAATTTCAACATGATGTCAGCATGTTTTGCACGTACAGGGTCCTCCTCAAAAGACTGTGTACATGGAAACTTTCCGTTCTCAAAGTTTCCATTGTTTTAAATGTAAACTTTCCGGAAAGTTTCCCAGTCTTTTGGGAAGGACCCTGTACATAACAATTTTCATTATGGCTTCTTCATACATGTATACAAATCTGCCGTACAAAGAAAATGATGTAAATCTCACATTGAACATAAGGGCTAAGGACGGCGTGCATCTATTCACATCTATGTATGACATAAAACGTGGCAAATGACCCTCTCTCGCTGCTACAAAGCATAATCTAGCCGATGTGAATTCTGTGCTAAAATAGAATAAAAAAGAAAACCCCATCATGCCTACTTACATTTTATTTCATAATTCAAAATAATATGCATTTGAGATTTTTTACAATATATTAATAAATACGGAGAAAATTTGGAATTTTACCCATTCGCACTGCCGAAAATACTAAGGGCCACGGACAGGGGCATGAGAAATGCAAAAACACCAAGAAGTCTCTCTCCATAAACCTTTTACACATCGTTATTAAAGTAGAATTTAATTTTACAAATTTCGATGAAGTATGAAATTAATAGTATGCATATAATATTGTGTTTTGATGATACATTTTCAAATTGATTCTTAAATGCATAAACATCCGAAATTAAAGGAACGTTATCACCCCTTTAGTACTTACAACTGCAACTGCATTACTGTGTATTATTTCATATGGACTCATGACAGTCAGAAAAGAAATGTTGGCAAGGACGTAACACACAGAAACTAAGGGAAGACCGATCAAAATAGCCAATGGTAAATTTTTGTAAGGATTTTTCACTTCTTCGACTATCTGAAATTACAGTAAGTACTAAAATCAGCAATGTCGGTTATTACTTCCCTATATCTTTACATACATAATTGATTTTAACTGGATATGAAATGCGTTATTCAATTTCACGTGCCAAGTTGAGCTGGTTCCATCCGTCGTAAGCCTTTGTGTAAACATCACAAAACAAAAAATGGATTTTAATTGATATCGTCGTGTTTTCATCCGACACAAGTCTCATTGCAATGCTAATAGTTTTTAAATTTTACAACTTGTTGTTTACATGTAGGTAAAATCCTTAAACATACCCACAAACTACTGTAAAAGCTAGACGCAAGTGCCCCGAATTTCCATACGCTCCCTTCCAGTGTAAATTTTAGGTGCTCCGTTTTTCCTGTATTCCAGTATTTATTGTTAGTAAAGTCACCGAAAAATATGTAACGTTATGCATACATACATATCTCTTTGAAAAAAATCTTGTTAAAAAATCTCATGATCTTTGACACGATTTTTGTCGAAAATCTGATCAACTTTTGATGAGATTTTGATGAAATATCCTGAAAATCTCCTCAAAAATTGTCAAAATCTTGTCAAACCTCATCAAATTTTCATGAAATTTGATAAGATTTGTTTCTAAAGGATTACATATTACACGCATAAGTGTATCCTAGTGTCAGCCGCGGGAAACCAGCACCTACAATACGTTATATTGTCAGTCACATTCGACTTTTGACTGCTCAAAATAACTAAAAGGTAAAAGTAGTTGTTTCCCGTATAATTTTGTACAATATCAACTTTCATTGGCAGGGCCTTGGTTACAACAGCAAAAGAAAATGCCTACCTAAATAAAGGATTATAAAAACCGGAATACCCGGCTGCATAGCGCCGTATTCCTTCAAATCAAGAAGGGAACTTCGGGCTTATTTTGGTTTGCTCTGACTACTAGGTAGGAGCTGGTTTCCCGTGACTAACTGTACATAATCACGACCTACTAAAGTATAATCTCGGTTTAATATAATTATAACTGTTAACAGTGAAAAGAGGGAAAGAATTTTAAAAGGATACCATTAAATATGTTGTATAGTCCGCCTCCTGGAACAAAAAAAGTTCAAAAAAGTTTGAACACAAAATTAACTTCTGGGGACAAGGATCATTTAAACAATAAATTATGCAAGTCAACATTGGTTTAATTTATGTATGTTTATGCAATACATGCATACCCAATTTACGTACCTATAATTATAACGAAGGCAAGAAGTTTGGCTATTGTAAAAATAATTTGAACATTCGTAGCGAATTTTACGCTCACACAATTGATGTACGTAATTGCAACTGAAAAAAAGGACAAAACATTGGGAAATATTGAACGCAAATTAATTATATAGAGTAAATCAATGGCATAACGAATTTCTCCCTTTTAGAGGCCATGAGACTATAGAAATACCGGAAGTCTCAAAGTAAATGAACGAGTGAGAGAGCAAAACTTGATAATTTTTTTGTCACAATTAATGCAATAGGAAAGTGTCTTCTTTGAATTGAAGTTATAATATAAGAGAGGCTTAAAGTAAGCGTTAAGATTTAGGATGAGATCACAATTAAATGACTTTCGTTTTCTATTCACAATCATATTTTATATTTGAGGCTTCCCCACTCCTGGCTATTTTGTCTTTGTAGCGTGACCTTCAATGATATAAAAGTGTATGGAAGCACTGAAAATTATTTTAAAAAGCACTGATGGGAAATGTAGGGATATTTAATGCTTACAAATGGTAACCACGCAAATAAGTCTGACTGCCCAGTAAACGCTCTGGACATCATTTAAAAAAGGCTGAATGGAATATTCTGCAAAGGCCAAACAGCCGATGGAAATACTGGCGGGTTTTAGAACGAGCGTTGACATCCACGAAAACAAAAAAGCTCCTCGGGGACCAAAAGCTTTGGCTATGTATGAATATTCTGCCCCGCTATCCGGCACGACTGTAATGTTTTGAATTTTGAATAATATAAAAGACAATAAATGTTAAAATTTAATGATTCAACGATTATATAAAATCTTATATTTATCTTATGCACATACACGCATACGATAGCAAAATGGAATGAACCTGACCTACCAGTTCCGAGTTCTATGTAGCATAACGAGCCGAATAAGGAGATGACTGCTCCAGCCATCCAGACAAAGAGACTTAGCCACACACTACCAACTCTTCCCATCAAACCTACAATGGACAAGAAAAATTACGAATAAATGTTTAGTGGGTATTTAATTTTAATGTTTTATTGAAGAGATAATTTTTATATCCTTACTTCCAGGGGTCACAAATATGCCGCTCCCTATCATTGTTCCTACAATCATTGAGATTGATCCCAGAAGCCCCACTTGTCTTTCCAGGCCGAGAGAATTTTTGTTGTGATCGACATTCTTCTCGTCTATGTCAGTCTTGCAATCACATTTTTCGGGTAGCGCTTTGGAATTATTGCTTGGACCATTAATGAGTTGTCCCTCAAACTGCTGCGTATCTGCGATTTTTTCAGTTGACACATCTACGTATTCATGCATTGCAAAATTTTTATTCCTTGTTCGAAAGCTCGGGAATTTTTAATAAAGTTCACCATTACATTCGTGTTAGCCGTTAAAATGTGTACCTTATTTTTATTCCTTATTATAGTTCACTAAAATTTGTTATATTATGCTGTATGCGGGTGTATGTTATGTGTAACGTCTTACCTGGCTCAAATCCCTTGTTGTCCATTGTATCTTAATATCTTCTAGAGGATGTTTTTTGCCAAATTTTCAAATAAAAATATGGATCACAGGTAAAACAATGGCACATCACTGCACATTGAACATATTATAGATTGAGATTCTACAACTTACAACCGGAAAAAAGGGCAAATAGCAATTTTAAGCCCTGTACAAGCTTTGCGACTTGCCAGTCAATTCAACACATTGCAAAATATGATAAAAAACATTTTTACACTATTTTTCTGAAAAATTGTAACATTTTTGCAGTAGTCTGAAACTTTCGTAGAAACCACGAGTATTCAACACTTAACACCAAGCATCAATAATCTGCGAGCAACTGCTTTGGTTAAAAGAAAACTTGTTACACTCCAAACTCAACTAGGTATATATGTAGCTACATCAGCCTTTGTTGTGTGTTGTGCACAGGCAAATATTTTTCGCACACTGCGTGCAATATGCAATTTGGTCCCACACATGCACAGAGATTGACCGACTTCCACTCACCATTCATTTTTTAGTTATAGAGGTCAAGATTCGCACAAACGAAGAAGACGAAAAAGGAGTATAGACAGCATCATATAAGTGAGCGTAAAACATTTGTTTTATTGGCTATCATGTGATAATGAATGAATAATGAATTGTTGATAATGTTTTGATTTAGGTATACAATGTATTATAAGTTAAATTTGTTTAAAAAAAGTAAATAGGTTGTCAGTTGAAACAAATAATGGAAATTCTTGAATATTTATAAGCTGATTCTTGTAGGTATATTTAATATACTGTTCAGTGCTCACTATATGATCAAGGGAACTTATCTAATGTTTATTTAGTGTGTTTATTACTCGACTTACTATAGTTAAAGCGTAAATGAGACGATTAATCAATGAAATTATTCAAGTATAAGTTTTTTTGGATGAATGATAGTAATTAACTTACAACTAACTAAAAATGTAACTAACTGAAAACTGAACTGATTGAAACTGCGAATTTAACAACGCAGGTAGCACGCTTTAAATTTATTATGTGGGTATGCATTATGCAGGTGTATATGTGAACACAGAGATTTATAGTGTCTCATGTATCATTATGTTGCTGACGGAGCTCAGATTAAATTGGCAATCGATTCGTAAACACTAAACACACAAACTACTTAATACACAGGGAATTGGCTTTTGAGTCTCTGTCGTATATAAGAAACTGTTTCAATTTTTAGGGAGCGAAGCAAAGTTTCAGAAAAACGAGCGTATTGTCTCATTTGTTTCAAAATAACGTCATATCATCGTGAAATAGAGCCAAAAATTTACCCATTTATGGGCTGTCCTTCCAAAATTTCATGCTTATAACTGACAATTAAAAAAGCCTTTATAGATTTTAAGAATGACATCTTAACAACATTTTCTTTCTTCACTGTACTTCGCTGCGCTGCACAACTCTGTACGTGCTTGTTATTACAAATGCATGTAATTGTAACATGTATGACGTCCATTGATATTGAGGTCCACAGGTTGTAGGCTGTCTGTCCCCAATCAACGACTTGAATGGGTAGAATAGCCAAAGTATTTTTGCATGATGAAAAAAGAGAGAGGAAAGGGATTTTTTAGCCTGCAGTGATGGCCAATTTCTAATAAAATTGAACCTAATTCGTTTACATACGTTGACGAAGCTGCTTAATTTGTATCATAATACATAATACATCAGATTTTAATGCTGTAAATCTAATGCTTGGCTATGTTAATTCTTGTTCGAAACTCTGCATCCGCTGTTAGAGTTTGTTGTTTTTGTTACATAACAATGTACAGTATAGCACAATCCACATCTGAAAATGTGCATCAGGTTGAAGTTTGTTATGTATTACCTTTATTGTTATTGTGTATTCTGTTGCAATTGATTCAAGTTACATTCTTTATAGGCACTGAGTTTAATTCAAAATAGTTTCCTGCATAATTATTAGCTTGTTCGCAGTCTTTTTTTACAAACTCTATAGAAGTTCATCAGAATGACATTGGTTTCTAGCTTGCTCTAAAGTGCCTTTACTGTTGTATCACGATTGGCCTGGCTCTGAACCATACATTTGAGGGTGATTTTTTGCGTCGGCATTGCATTGTAAGTTTTCTTTTCATCAAGTTGCGAGTCATATCCTACTCCAGGAGAGTTTGACGAGATCCCAAGCAAGGACTGTCACAACAATACAATGGAGATATATAAATATTTGTAACTTGTAGATATTAAGTGTCATAACAAAGATGAACAAATGTGTTGGAAATATCACCGACATTGTTTTGTTGAACATGAAGCCGAAATGTACATTATTTACTACAGTCTCATAACGCCAAGCTCCAGTGATTGGTCTTCGACGGATAGACCATTTCGATATCTCATAACATAATATTACGTTAACAAGTGCGAATATTTTTATGCCAAGTTTCCATGGATACTATAAGCCTGGAACCCGCCTACACTTATGCGGAATTCTAGTAACGATGGGAGCTTTTTGAATCGAAATAAAAACCTGTGGAACATAAATATAAACCCCGATTGCTTTTAATGCTGAACATTGAAATGATGGAAAATTAATTCATCCGTGAAAGAGCGCCTTTCCCAAAAGTATGTTTTTATTAATTCAATGGCTCTCACACGCACTGTGAAAAATCAATACATAACATTAACGTAAACGTTTATTTATATGTATAACATGTATTAACATCTGTGTGTACACACATATTTTCAAAATGTTAATGTGTGCCCACAATTTTAGTGTTTTGTAAAATAGTGTGATTTATTTTATCATCTTATAATATATCTGTATATATTTTTACTTATTATTTATTAAATATTTTTTTCTGTGTAGACTGTGTCATTAGACGCGTTTATCTCAATCCTCTTTCTCTTTCCACTTTACACTAGCAACAACCAGTACCCATTTTTTCATATTGTCCGAAATAAGTATATTAATGCTTTGAATAAGACTTCCTAATATATTTTTTCTCAATTTCCTGGTCTCGACGCTCATCACAATTACGATACCATTTATTATTCTTGACCTTAAAATGCTTGTGGTTTTTGTGTATAGGTTCATGCAGCGGTCTGGGGTTCCAAAATTACATTAAACAAGAAAAAAAGTACTGATGAATGTTTTTACCGCTGGATGCAGTCACGATACTTTTAGTGATCTTCTGTTCTAGATCACACCTGATTGATTTTCGTATTTTTGACTCCAAACGCTGCACGGCTACACACACAAAAGTTTGCAAAATATCAATATTCTTAAATACCAAACACACACTTCTTTGTTTTTGACCTTTTCTCTCTTTTTTATAAGCGATTTTGACAGTACTTTTACCTAATATGACCCTGAACATGGCAAAAATATTATATTGTGTTTAGATTTTATCTGTTTAAAAAATTTCAAGTTTTTGAGCTTATGCTCTTTTAGATTATTTTCATCATACATTTATTCATAGGTACATAAACTGCAATAAAATCAAACTTAATTATTGTATCTTCTGTCCATTTTAAATTACAGGACTCGTTTTTTTATGTATTTATACACAGTACAGATATGACAAATGGTTTGCAAATCGTGATTAAATTTCAATTAAAGTCAACTTGATGTGTATAGTTATATCAAAAATTATTTCTCACGCGTTGTTTGATTTCTAAAATGTTTATCTTGCCCAAATTATCTACAACCAAAATTGATTAATTTGGATGCAGAAGGAGAATACGTAAAAAAAATTGTGGAACCATCACAAGAAAATGCTTGAAATCATAATAATATTATATTGATCATAGCAAGACTTATTTGGACTTGTTTTTGTATGTATTGAAATGCAGACTTTTAACAGAACAACGTATTTTTAAATACATTACATAAATAAGTATTCAATTGTGAGAATATTCTACTGCTGAACGCTGAATGAAATCTAACACGCTAATAAAGCCTTCAAGTAATATTTAGTTTGTAAAAATTTGGCTTTTGTTCACACATTTTTGTTTTGTCAACTGGCATTTTTTGTGAACATCTCATAGATAATATTTACTAATATAGATTGTTATGATGAAGATGATAAAAACAAACGACACACCGTAACACGCATAATGTAATTTTATAGAATGGGTATAGTAGACCTTATCCATTAAGACAGTAATTAAAAATAGTTGAAAAAATTGTCCATTCTTCATTTATGTAAAAATTAATGTTAATGATAATAATTGGTGTGTGAGCAGTGAGCATGCTGATTCTGTTTTACTTTTACAAAAGTAGGAGTCATGTTGAGGGAAAATAATTCCTAGGTTAAATACCCTATAAAAATCACAGAAATTTTATCTCTCAACATCTTATCTTCTTTGAAAAAATAAACCATAATCGGGCTCACCCCTTTAGTATCTGTTTTACTCTAGTTAGAGGAAACAGCGTTGATCCTCCTCAAACACTTCTGTGGGTGCTACCTCGAAAACCTTTTGTAAGAAAATTGTCACTGGCTCCATTAATTTAATAGACCACTGATAATGTACAAAAGGTATGTAAAACAAGAGGCCTGCGAAGATGAACAACGACGCATATAGGTATTCCCATTGCGGCTTATCTGAAAAACGAATAAAAGGGACACTGGTTTTAGTAAATATTTTCGACAGAGCACAAACTTTCTCGTGGGTAACATACATAAATTATATTTACTAAATGCTATTCAAAAATTTTGAATGCTGAACTTACTGGCTATTGGAGCAATTATCAAGTAGACTGAAATTACCAATACGATAATGGGAGCAATGAGAGGTACCTGAAAGTAACACCAGAGATTGTCAACATTTCAATAAAAATTTAATCTATCAATGATCCATTACACAATCATTACAACTTTTCTTCTATGAAATCTTACTCTGTAAGGACGGGGACAGCTGGGTCGAGTGTACCGTTGCCAAAGCACTGAAGCCATTGCCCCTCCGTAAAAAATCCATGCAGTGAACGAGAAAAAGTCTATCAAGGAGCTTATATCTCCTGCTGCCACCATTACTATGGCGATGATGGCCTGCAAATAAATGGAAAAGACGGATGTTTTATCCCAAAAAATTATAGACATAATAGTCAACTTTTTCTGCGACTAAAGGATCGAATCGCTTTTTGTACATACAAATTTTATTTTCGTACGAAATTTGAGGGAAAATGCTTACGTGGAAGACAAGAGCAGGAATCGGGGTAAATCGACGGACATGGATGTACGAGAGAATATCTGAAAAATGGCCTTCCCGACTTGTCGCAAAACCGAGTCTGTTCAAAAAAAAGAAAGAAAACATTGTCTACATATATGCACGCTCCAACCACAACGCCTCTTGAACCCATCGTACCAGACTCCGAGTCAGATGCCATATAGTAAAATGAAAGACTTGGTACCTGCTTTTATTGAATTGAAACTGAAATTGAATTTCTCATTTTCAAAAGTCGGTATACGATGTCATGACCATAATTTGATGACGTACTGTAGCATAAGCTAAACGTCAATGTATTACAGTAATCCAAAAAAGATTTTTGAGACGTGAGAGAGGAAGGTTGGCCTGTTAAGTACTTTCTAGAGTTTCTTTAAATACGATATTTAAGTGAGTAAGGGAAGCTATTGCTAAAAAATTTGATGAACTTGATTGTATTTCAAGTTGATTGTAAATCGAAAATTGAAGTCCCTGTTCCTGATACCGTAATAGGCTTGAATCAATTTTAACTAACTGGATAAGTAGACAATAAAGTACATAGATATCAACGGAGAAAGGTTCAAGAGAGCTTTAGATACGGTTGTCTACACATATGTACATATTTACAACAATAGTGTACTCGTGGGTACTTCAAAGTTAAAATACTTGAGCTCTATCTCCTACAATAATGAGTTTTCAATCAAAACTTACATATGTACATATAGAATTTTGATTTTAAGGAGCAGAGAATTTTCTTACCTCCCAGCTGCAAAAACAGTCCCATTAGCTGCACCGAAAGTCGAAATTGCTACCGACAACGGGATTATCCATGCGTAATTTCCAAGTACACGCTGTCCGAAGGTCTGTATGAAAGAGACAAAAGTTGTTGTAAGTAAACTTGGCAAAACGTGACGTCAACATGTGACTTTGAGAGTACCCGATTCTGATTATTAACTTAATAATGTAAAAGTTAGCGTGTTATCTAAGTACTTACCACGGCAACGGCGTCATTCATTTCGGTCGGAGTCATTACATACAGGTATGCAATGTTGATAAATACATAGCAAGCGGTCACCAAAGGTATGGCTAAGATTATACTCCTCGGCAAGTTTCTGAAAGTTGAAGGAAACAAGAAAAAACAAAAAAACTTTTAGCAGTTTTCTGGTCGTGTCTCACTTTTCCCTTCATGTTATCAATCATACAAACGACACCAAAAATACTCCTTGTTTTAAATCAGCCATTTGGGTTCTTGTAAATCCAGATATGTTTATAGACATTTTGGTTTGGCAATTACTTCTCGGGATTTTTTATTTCTTCTGATGCATAATTGAGATTATTCCTGTTGGGATCAGAAAACAAGAGAGAGTTTCCTCTATCAGTATTCATTTTTCTCGAGCGTCTCCTTTTCTTTTCCTTCTTACATTCTTACATTCCCTCAAACTGCATGTATACATACTTATATTAAAAAATATATCACTATCTTTTGTTGACAGAAGCAAAACTTTTGTGGTATTGTGCTGTTAAACAGCTTGATATTTAATACTTCTTCGGACTTCTCAGTAATACGTTTGGCAGGTTTTTACAACGGCTTTTTTGTATAAAATAACAATTACCAAAACATGTTATTGAGAACGCATAAAATTACCTAAACTGTCTTAAATGAATTTGATTTTCAAATAAATGTAGTAACGAATATAATACTTAATTAGAAAAAAGCGTATTGTAAATTTAAAAGAGAAAAGAGGTACCGAAAAAACGAGTCAACTGAATTCTCAGAATTTCTACAAGTTTTGGCCCAATAAATAGAGACTCATACGTGTAACCTCAATTGCAGGTATCAAAAATAATGAGTAATCATTTGGCTAGTTTTATCGGCGCTGGCGTTTTTATGTGTGTAGTATGTACAATATACAGTAAGTGCAGTAAATACAATGCAAAAATGAGGGCCGATATTTGCTATGCTCTCATGATTCACATACCATCCATCATATGACCAGAGACCAGAGTAAAAGCCCGTCGCTATTTCTCCTAGATTCTCGTTGGTATTTGAAAATCCCTTTATTGAAAACAAGAAAATTGTTAAATATTGTACTCATCAGTCAAATTTTAATGATATGTACACATACGTCACAATACTCTTTTGCTTACAAAATCACTCTTTGAAGGTTTCCCTTCCAGAAATTTGTAAAGTCCCCCAAGACACACGATCCCGATGGCAACTAGTTTGGCTGCTGTGAAAACATTTTGAACTCCAGTCGCCAAATTCACCTGCATCATTTTATTAGTTTTCAACCTTTGAGATTTGACTTAATTATAATTCATATCATTTTAATAAAAATTGCATTTTCAGACAAAGGTACTAGTTGCTTACACTGTAACAGTTGATGAGCAGGAGGAGCACTAGAAATTAATTAAAACATGACATTTACCTTTCAACCTCCCTGATTTCAGCAATATTTGAAATTATTTGATTTGTTATGTCATTATTTTCAAGAACAAAAATAGATCACTGGAATCATGTGTATACTGTGAACGGACATTTAACATGAGTGCATGTGTTGGCATAGGAATAAAAATATTATATCAACGAATTTTTCCATGAAGCCATTGTATATTTAAGCACATAAAAATCTTTGGTATCCGTAGCGCTCTGTGAGACATTAAGTGGAAAATATTGTCACGAAATGTAATGGGAGGATAAAAGTAACGTAATGGAGATGGAAGAGAAGAGAATGGAGAGGCTTGAGAAAGCAAAGACAAATAATACGCTCGCCTACATTAAAAAGGTTTTTTTCTAAGCCTGTTTGTTTTTATTTCTGCTACTTATCCTTGGTAAAAATTTCGAGTATATTCTCTACACATGTTCAATTTCTGCTTTTGTCAGAATCACGGATCTAAAGACCATTAGGGGAAAGTGATCGAAATATAGTTGAGAACTTGTGACTTTATGTCATTTAAAAGGAAAGATTCATGTACATAATTTTATATAGAGTCACAGCACAGTTAATACATACATCTACCTATGGCATCACTGATGACTAGGTAATATAATTGTATGTTTTGCACTCATATCATCATAAAGTCTTACTTATGGTAGCCACAGCCACCAGTTTGATAGCCAGGGGAGGTGCTTCACACGATAGGAAAGCTTCACAAGTGTACTGGGAGAAAGTGAGAATAATGATGGCAAGCTGACTGGGTTTAAGAACCAGGGTTGAAACCCATGAGAATAGGAAAGCTGGTATTGGGCCCCAGCTGTCCATAAAGTATGCGTATTCGCCGCCTGAGCTTTGACTAGAAAATTGTTCACAAAATAAATATGCTAAATGTAGTTGAACATTGAAGCCATACTAATAAGTAACCAATAATAAATTAAGTGTAGGCATCAAGTTTGCCAATTAAATGCCAAAATATTAGTTTCTCGTGTTTTAAAATTGTTACTTCTAATATAGAATCATTTACTTACTTCATCGTTCCCAGCTCGGCATAGGCTAAAGCTCCTGCAAAGTTTCGAAAAATACAAAATTTACAGATTCCTCATGTTTCATTGTACAATGCATGGAACTTACACAAAACTTCTAAATTGTTGCATATCTATTCTTTGTAGGGACATTTCTTGGAAGAAAGAGTATCTAAGCCTTGGAGAAATAAGTGTGCGTTAGGATGGTTGACGTCGTACTAATTGAAACGTTCTAAAGACTATAAGCCAAACCACTTTAAAACTTTACGCACGAGAAAAACTTTTCAAAATATTTATGTCAGAAAAAAGTTTTGCGTGACATTTTGGCTAAATACTTGCCACTCGTGCAATTTTGCGGCAACTGTCGTACTTTTTCTCCATAAAAGTCCGAAAAAATTATTTCATAGCTATTACCTATTTAATTCTAAGTGGTGTTGACAGTAAAATATGTGTCATGAGCACTTTAAAGCATGACAAAATTCGGCCTACACAACTCCAAATCGGCGTTGCACTGACCATATATGTACAATTATAAATTATGCAATTATAAAAACAGATGCTGTGTGAAATTATGTGCTGGTTTTGTTTTGTATAGATTAGGAACTGCAAAAAATTAAATATGCATAGTAAAACGGGAGAAAAGTTCAGCATGCAACTTTCTCTCTGTCAGTCAATTACTATGTAGCAAGTTATGAATCACTCCCTCGAGGCACCACTGGTTGTCTTAGGTTTGTAGCATTTTTCGGTTTGTACTACGTTTTTGCAAGTTTCTTTTTGTTTTGCTTTCCGACACATTTTAATTACGTCTTGCATTAACCAACTTATTTTGCCATTTCAACTTATTGCTTAGTGAAAGTTATCGCTGGTTTCTCGATTTACTTTGAAAAGCATTTGATTAATCATCATACGTCATTGTCATCTACTGTCCATTTCTTCATATAGATTAACGTTGTAACGTTGTTTACAATCAATGAAACAAACAAAAAGGTTACAAACCTAACATTGCAAGTCCACCGCATAGTATCCAAACAACAAGGGATAATCCAACTGACCCAGTTCTGTACAAATTTCAAATTATACAAGTCATATAATGCATCTATAGAAACTACAATATAAACAATATATGTATATGGATAGAAATATTTGTTACCTGTTCAGAACATCTGCGGGACTCACAAAAATGCCAGAGCCTATCATGAAAAATAAAGCTTAGTTAAAGTATTCCTTGTCACGAATGATTTTTTGATTGAGCAGTTAGCCACCATCATCATCTTTATTATTTGTAATACCTATCATCGTCCCAACAATAAGCGCCACGCCAGACATGAGCCCCACCTAAATTGAAAAGCAGAAGATCTCAACTCTTACAGTTGACGACAACATATTTGAATGCTAAGGTTAAATAGGCTGTTTGATCATAATGGAATTCATACCCTTCTCTTGAGGTTAACAGTGTCAGCCGGTATTGAGCCCGACCGCGCCAGGTAGTTTCCATTTGATAAACCATTTTCGGGCCGTTCTTCCTCATTTGATCTGCAGTTTTGAACGCACCTTCGCGTGGCATTGTTGTTGGCTGCAACGAAAAAATAGTTTATATCATTATTGTTTTGTGCTTTTTCAAGTATTTATTTAGCATTACTATAATATTAAGAAAGGCATTTGCAAACATTTTCATGAAGAACTGATTTTAACTGAATCATTTTAATTCTTTGGTCACAAGCATAAAAAATTGTTGACCTGATGTTTTTATATTGGAGCGGTCTCGTTGAATATGTACAACGTACAATGTGATTTCTGACCTGAGCATGATCTAATCAGTATACATTTATGTAGATGTTGTTTTTGTATTCCTAATTTTGACACAAGCATTACAGACAAGTGATATTGTCCGACCTTCCTTTTTATCTACAAACGGCAAAAAAACTATGCTGCTACGTGGGATGGAGTACACAGACGTCATTGATGGTATTAAAACTTGTGCTCTTGCCCAAAAAAAGAAAATGAAGATTTAGTTGTATTTAAGCTGACAGCATAATAAGAAAATTAAGGTTTATTAAATTTATATATAGTTACTGCCTTAAAAAACTAGTTTTACTAACCTTTTACATAATTATAAAATAATTTATAAACATTAAAAAACATTTTTTCTATAAGAATTACATCTATAGAATTATGTTTAATTTAGGAAAGGGTTTACTACTTTTAGTGAAATTTTTTTAAAAATTTTAAATTTAGTAAAGATTTTATTAGGAATCCTCTCTACTCATTTACCTAATTTTTTCTTCTTTTTTTAATAAAAGGATTTAGAATCTGTATTTTATTAAGGTTTATATGTTACCAGTTTCTTATCTGGTCCTTTGGGCTATTATTTTATTTTGTCCTAGTCTTATTTAGGAAACCTAGTACTTTATTAGTTTACTCAGGTGGAAGTACTATCAAAATTACTTAAAAATCAGAATCTTTCATTTTTTCCCACTTTTATAATATTTTTTATAATTTTATTATTTTTTCCTATAGTT
>JAQIVE010003803.1:0-15834 GCA_034698285.1 Sminthurinus bimaculatus | reverse complement strand
AGAGAATAGCATACAATACGCTATCAATTTCCTTCTCCTCCACGTGGATAAGTAGAATGTATTGAATCAAGGGCTTACCACTTAAACTGACGGATTACTAATATTTGGTACACCATTGTGAACTAAATTGTACTTTGAACAATCGTAATAATAGCGTGTTGTTCCAATTTCATCTTGAAACTAATGTCCATACATGAGAGGAGAATAGTGTTGGGGAAGACTTGGAATAATTAGAGTTAAAACTAAAACTCACCCATAGTATTATAAATGTCATAACGGCGGACCAGACAGCAAAGCATACTGCAGCTAAACACTGAACTCCGAGTAAATAAGGGCCACCGCCTGAAATTAATTTGATATGAGAATACATAGTATCATATTTATAATGCACAATTCCTTCAATAATTTGTCATCCAACCTCAAATGGTTTGACAAAGGTTAGAAAAGGGTCAACGGTCAATGTTTTCGTCCCATGTCAGAATATTTACCTACCTTTAAATAGTCCTGCATGTCCATGGGTTAGATCCAAAAGACTTTCTCCGTCCGCAAATAGACCAATTGCAATGACTCCCCAGAATGCGGAAAGCCCTAAAATGGAAGTTTGTTATACATAGAGTTTGTAAAACAAATGACCGTAAAATGGTAGTCAAGCACGTTAACGTTATAACAATATATTTTTACCATGAACAGAAATCGCTCCCACGGGGCTAGAAAGACAAAAAATGATTATGAGTAAATATGTTCTAAAATACAACCAGAGGTTTAGAAACATTGAAAGACGAATAAGACGATACAAAAAGTTAATTCTGCTTACTCGTCAATTCGAAGATAATCAAAAAATGGTATGCCAAAGCAGGCAAATGCGCCGCCTATAAAGCCAATTACAACTGCTTCCCATGGGCGATACAATGCACAACCGCCTGCGATTAGGAAGAGTTATATAATTAGGTAAACTAAATATGGGGATAAGGGATAAATTCATTTAGTCTCTCCATCATGTACTCTCCTTTCCACATGCATTGAATTACTTTTCCGTTAACAAAGGGAGTCTTCTTAAAAATATCGTTTTGGCTTAAATTTTCTTTAACGTCGAAAAATGCTTCATTTTTGAGGTTGCATATTGCATTCTCAAGCTTAGATTCGAGCATAATCCACTCGCAGACTACTGGGATTCGAGAAGAATTACACCGAAGATTTAATTTTAATGTTGCAAAAATTTTCAGAATGTCCTTTTTCTAGCATCCGTTTAGTCTAGTCAGATTTTAGTCTACCTACAGAGCCTCTCTAGTATTATAGTTACTGTTCCACTCCCATGAATGGTGTTTTAAAACATGCTCTGCAAGTTTAGTCCACATTTTGTTCTTGAATAATTTACAAATGAGAATTCTTAGCTCACAAAAGTTATAGAGTATGTGGATTGAGCAAGAGAAGAGAGATAGAGAGACAAAGTGAGAGAGAGAGAAAGAAAATGAAAGAGAGTGGAGACATATAGAGGACAGTGTTTTACACATATGTAATTTATTACCCGTAACGGAGACTAGGCTTCCCAAGACGCCCGAAATTAAATCAAGAATGTCGAACTTCCCTTGAGTTCGAACGTACGAGAAAATTAGACCTATAAATCCACCTGAAAATGGGAAATAACAATATAGGGATGAAGTATTAGTTGTACCATCATACACATAATTCATAATACATCAAAAGTCTGTCATTTTACAGTAACGAAAAACTTGTTTTGGAATTTTCAGTTTGTGAATGACAACTTAAAGCTCAAGCTCAGTTTGCTGTGACCAAATTACCTCCAAATGATGCATTAATTGTGGTAACGCTTGCTGTAAAAAGAAGTTGGTATACACACACACAGTTAATTATTTGTATTTATTTGTGAGGTTTACTAATTATCCAAAGGTTTGACGGCATTCATATAATAAATAAGTACAAAAGTCAAAATTTAAAGAAAGCAAATTACCTCTTGCTGAATATTTCCATTTGTGACCGCTGACACCGAACACGCTGTAATGAGAAAGGAATGAAAAAACTTCACACTCACATCAAAAGCACACTCATTTTATCAAGTTTTACTTCCACCAACAACTGTTTGGCGTGTTAGTTATGTCTACCAGCATAAACAATAAGTAATATTGTTTATTGTAAGATTGCGTACAACATTTGACATTGTTGAATAGATTATAAGCATTCATGCATATTAACAATTAATGGAAGCAGTGCCGACATTCAGGCGGTTGTGAAATAGATTTTATATTTCACAACCGATGATGGCCGAAGATGAAATCCTAAAGCACGTTAACATTTATGCCGAGGGAAAGTTTTGCTATAGGAATCCTTTCTATCATTTGAGCAAACTCATAATCAGCATTCATCACTGTCGTCATAGTGTAGTTAGGAGGAGTGGGAGGATTCTCAGTTAAAAGGATTAAATTATACACCGTTAAAATGCGAGACTGGCACGTTGTTCAGCTGATTGTGATGTGATAAACTCTGTATTCCGTTCCTTAGTTTTATACAGATTATACGTGGTATACAGTTTAGGACGAGAAATAAGCTGTCTCACTCTAGAGAAGGGATTGTTTTTATTGTATAAGCAGTGTATGTATATAAAAGGGGCTGAGACTTCAAGCATTTGTTATTTTATGCATATGTAGTCAGTTATTCTTGACGAAAACCTTATTCTAAATTTGTGCAGACAGAAAAAGAAAATGACGACAGAAAGGAGGCGTTTAGGGCATATTTCAATCCGCAATTTAATTTATTCCAACTAGAAAAGAACTTACATAGGGAAGGCACGAGTAAGGAGGACGTGAGCACGTTGACAAGTGCAAGATTAAGTGAAAGAAAGGAAAAGACAGCACGGCGAAATTACTTTGCAAGATAATTCCGAAAATGGAGACAGCAAGGCAGAAGGATGCTTTAAGCTTATGGAGAGAGAGAGAAAAGGAGACTTTCGCATCTCATCTTATTCTTGCAAATTATTATCATCATAGTTACATTATATTATATCGTATCTTACCATTATCATGCATTGGTGCTTATATATAATATGCAATATACATGGTAGCAATGCATGCAAAATCCCGTTTTATCTTATAATACGACATGTTGCGCACAAAACAAGAAAAGTAAGAGGCATAATAATATACTACCTATGTGCTATAGAAGCTTTGTTTTCATCCAAGCAAAAGAAAGCGAAAATGGCCGCAAACTACTAACTGAAAAGCTTAACCTACTACAATTTTTTCGCAGTTTTATATAGGTATAAAGTCAGTAACAATAGAAGAAATAGTTACAGTTCAAGTCAAACTAAATAATTATACCTTCCACTGTGTAGTTTTGCGTTGGTGTTCATCATTATCCAGAGTTAGGGAACGTATGCATGAAAAGTATAGTAAACTTGGCATTGGCATTGCATGTATGCATAGTATAAAATGTATATGAAGGCAAATAAACGTTTTTTTTATAAAACATAGTCTGCAGGCTCCTCACAGATTATAATGATAATGGTTGTAAAAAATGTCTAAATTATGTATACATAAATACATATCATATTTATGTATGCCACAAACCTTGAAAACGCCAGCCAACCCCACCAAAGCATAAATAAACCTAATAGAGCATTAGTTGGACTTCCCATCGGCAAGGGCGCCGTCCCGTGCTCATATCGTCCCAATCTCGGCCCCAAAAGCCATGCGGCAACTAAAGCTGTGAAATCAAGATCAGACTATTATTAGATTCTCATATTTGGATCTAGACTGTCATCATCATACCACTATCACCATACTTCGTCATATGTAATGACGACGTCAGGAAATGAAAGAATATTATTGAAAAACGCAGACAAAAATGTAGGCTACGCTTCGGCATCGTGATCATCTCTTGTGTAAACAAAAAAGGCATTCATCATTGTCAATATACGTCTAAAATATAGAGAAAGCACAGATAGAAAATCGCAAGAGGGATGTTGTCTGAGGTAAATTTGGCATGCATATACCGACATTTACATACATGATCGTAATCATATTAAGTAAGTATGTGCATTGTCAATGGGGAACTGTCCCGATCTTGGAATCTTCTCATTTCCTGCAGTTGAGTCTGCCTTTGACAGGCCGAATTATGTGTGTATAATCAATAGTTACGTATGCATGTACATAATGTACGAATTTCGAGCAAATCGACCAGAAACCAGATCGAATCAAACCAGATCCAAAAACATCTGTCCGAACATCGAGCACGATTCCAAGGTGTATTTACCCCTCGCATGTTTACAAAGTGGACGAGAAATATTAAGATAAAAAACATCTTTAAGATATTCAATGTTTACGCCTATCATACTAAAACAGTTTGATAAATAAAGTCTTTCATATCGCACACAGGAAAATAACTGACCTTTTCCAGCGATCAACGAGAAGTTTTTGAGAAGCGCTTGTCGATACCGCGTTTTAGTGGTTGCAAAATACAAACTACGCAGTTTTTAATGATATGGAATATAGAAGGTGTAAAGTGCAGATAAGCATTCTCAGCAGTAGCTACTTTACAAAATTACCGAATATCAGAGCGAGAAGTGGAAGAGTAAGAAGATTGAGTCCAGAACTAAAAGCTTTATAAGTACGTTGGTTTTTATGTGATGCTTATATGCAGTACATAAGATGTGTAATCGGGTGATATATGAGTGGACTAATTTTGGAAGACAGCACTGTACGAATTTTACAGCATTTTAAGTCGGCCAATTATATTATCCCGCTGGATTAATTCTATAGTGTATGCATGTATTTGTATATGCGTTAAACGTTTAAATAATATCTCTCGCTCTCGATGTAGCCATCTAAAGTTTTAATTTGGTTTCTCACTCCGAAAGTAGAACTTGCAAACTTGAACTTGAAACTAGTACATACACTGCCTAATGTTAAGCTATATCTGATGTATACGAAGAGGATGATAGAGAAAGTGTCGACATTGAAATCAGCAGCAGCCACGCATTATCTATGAGGCCTTTCAATGTGTAAAGTAATGCTCTCATAAAACGGTGTACAGTATAAGTAGAGAGTGATAAAGGCATTAAACGGTGTTTTTTCTGTTTTATTTTAACCAGAAATGTCCAGAATCGCTCACTCTTTTCCTCCTCAATCTCCAGTCACTGACGTCAGACGTAAGATTGGAGAAGTAAATGACATTTTCTATACATGTTTGCAGGAAAGATTGCATTGTACCTATTACCCACGTGGATAAAAAGCATAAAACTGTACTGTGTGATAAAAGGGAAAAAATACATAGTGCGAATTACTCTGGGTAAAGACTTGCAGCGTTCAAACTTGTGGATGTACAATATTATAGTATATGTATTGTGTGTACAGTACATCGAGTAGTTTGTTTGTACAGGCATGTATTGATGAACAGGGCATGGAGATAGTCTAGGCATGCATGTGTACAGGATGTTGGGTGTAACATGTTTCGCTACTTTAATCTCAACAAGCTGTGCGTTGTTGTTCATCTTAGGTGTTGGTCCTATAGTGTAATATTTGTATTAGTTGGTCACCACTTTCTTTTCCCTTGATGCCCACAGACTTTACGTTCTCTTCACCTCGTGGCATTCTTATTCTTCCTATAGGAATAATAGAATTTTCCATACAGACAATTATCCAGTTTCCAGTTGACCACGTCAGAGTCACACAGTCCGGTTGGCTAAACACTTGCCATTTACTTTACCGGCTAGCTTTGTTTCGATGTTTGCAAAGTTTTTTCACTAAACCCAGCTCATAAACTTTGTCAAGTACCGCATGAACGCAAAATGCGAGAGTTCTATCGAGAAAAGGCCAAGACAAAGAATAATACGGAGAAAAGTATGTATAGGCGGTAGAGGTAGAAAGAGAAAAAGCAGTGAAAGTAAGTGAAAGTCTAAGAGAAAATGGATGAAAGAAAACGATGCCATCCCGTCTCATATAAGCAATGTGGAGTGAAGGGTAACACTTGGACAATATTAATACGCCAAACTTATATGTAGACAACATGACGTTGAAGCCAAGGCACTCTTACTGTCTTGTATGTTTCATGATCTTTCTTGTTCATGCCTCCACACTGTTGCTATGCTTTGCCTTTATCAATTTGCTTTTGTTCCAAATTGGTCTCATTGCATTTCCCATTCCCCATATCCTCGAATTTTAGTTCATATTGGTTTTTCGTTTTCTTTTCTTTTTTCGTTTAAGAAATATCGTGAGCAAACGCAAATTTGATGGCCCCTTTGCCATACTGTCACTGGTTTCCCATCTTTCTTTGTCCGTTGGTGTTAGTGTTGTTCTCATTCTCTGTCCAATTTCAAGGTCTCGGAGTCGACAACACAAGTAATTGAGTCAAGTCGAGTCAAACGACGGAGCATTTTATAGATATGAAGAAAGAAAGAGAATAGACATGATTGCTCCACGGTCGAGCCCAGTGATGACACTCGCTCCACTTTTCTGTCTCTTCAGTTCACTCTTCAAGGTAGCTTGCCGTCTGCTGCTTTGTCTCGCTCTTGTTCGATTTCGGCTTTGTCACACAGCAAAGAAAATAGTCGTCACGCACATACTCACAAACTTTATTGTAACTGTGGTTATAGATAACGTGGGTATGTGTAGCGACGAAGTAAAAAATATATCTATTGGGTCGGAAAACATAGCTTTCCACTTCTGCCTTTTTCTTTAGAAAAAATACACTGTTGTACATTTAGTTTAGACCATAGAGTGTATGCATGTATGTATGTAAAAACTGTGACGAGTGGATCGGTTAAACTTTTTTCTTTCTTTCTTTCTTCCTCCTAATATGACATTATAGCTTATGCTCTCACGATGTTGTTTTCTCTCTCCAGTCAAGTAAACTGTGCGTGTGAGTCTAAGAAAATTCATCAATGTCTCCCTTGTGTGTGTTTGTGGTTCAATGTTCAAGGATTGAGGGTTGAGAGTCGAGGGTCAGTCATCGAAGCACTTCATCACATGACACGAGCCAGATGAAATGAAACTTTTTCTCTCAACTTACTCACTTTCTTACCCAACAATAGCCGTGAAGTGTGCACTTTATGTGTTTTCTGGATATAAACACAAGATTGTCAGTGGGAGGTTTTTATGCATTGATGTGATATGTAGAAATCAAACAAAGATAAAAAAGGCAAGTAATTAAATAAAATGAAAGACTACTAAAACAATTTTGGCGCATTTGAAAGCAGAAGCCAAAAACGGTGGTTTTGTTCATTCATTTCCCGTATCCGGTGAAAAGATACCGTACAAAAAGTTGACAAAAAACAAGAGCTCACATCAGACTGGAGATTGATGACCGATGACGAAAGAAAGCTTCCTTTTTTCTTTAGTCTGTTGTTAAGTAGCGGAATGTGACGTTTGGAAACTGCTGAAGAATTTGCAACACGAAAAAATAAATCGTGAAAAAAATTTGCTGTGAGAATTCACAAGCTCAATCAATGACCCGGAAAAAATGAGGCGGAAAAGGAAGAACATAAGAATTTTTTGTTTTCACTGCTAAATTAGCTATAACTATACAAAAAGGATAGCGTCACATGTCACATTTAGCACCTTAACGACAATATTAATAGAAAGAAACCTTTCCTTTTGGTCGTCAGATACTCAATCTAATTGTAAGAAGATTCGCCAAACTGAAGCCGCAGAGAGCAATAAACGATAAATGAAAAACTTTGATTGAAAGAATAGATATAAAAAGGGCGATGTGGGTAATGATAAAGATGATGCTGTGGGAGATGAAAATGTTGCGAATCATATGACAATCTTTAGATTGTTCACTTTCAACTATCTTCCACAGAAGACGTATTAGCATTGTACAACATGCGTACAGCACAGTATGTATGTATAAGCACAGATTAGTATAAAAGAGAAAGTCGAAAGACGTCATTGTACGAAAACCTCGATCATCAATAATACGGAGATAGACAATCGACACCATTTTCCCACATGTACATAGATACGAATGTAACTATATTACGTTCTTTCCTGATTGCCTTTGAGCCTCTCTCAGCTTCCCTGTTTACATCATTTTATATAGATATTTGGCTACTTTACTTGTGATACATGTGAAGTTTGATTGCTTCGAATTTGGACGGTATTTGCTAGATATTGTTAATCAGTGTGTTGAAAATAGTTCGTACGCTATACTTTATAATTTATAATGTATGACGACGGTACAAGGGAACTGCGATGTATTCTAGAAAATAGGATGGGCTGCGATACGATACGATACGCAACGAAACAACATACATCACATGAATTAGAACTTGATGATTAATCAATCACGCTCAAACAGTTTTCTTTGTCCTTTCTCCACTTCCAACTTCGACTTGAATTGCTCACTGATTATTATTAATTAGTTTTTTATTTATTGGGGGTGCAATGAAGAATCAATCATTACTGTTAACATAATATGCAAGTACATAATTTGCTATAATACGACATGCGTTGTTAAGAAAAACACAGCCTTCTTTCTCTACTAACTTGCTCTTTGTCCCTCTTATTGTTAGTCTCTTTGTATGTTAATTGTCCCGAGCTCCTTTGTTCCCCCGAAAAATCCTTCGCTTAAGCGTTATGCATGACAGTTTCTATTCAATTTTGACACTACGAACTGTGAATGCTCAAATCAACTGCGCTAATGCATTTCATTGTTCGGCGTTTTTTTTTCGTTTTGAAGGGTTTTCTCGAAAGACGTTGAGTTTTGCCGTTTCAAAACAACAGCATTGACCTTATTACTACGAATTTAATGGTGGCACGAGTAAAACAATAATTATTATGAGTATTGCGACTAGGATAAATGTTTCCCAACTATTCCCAATTTTCAATGCCAAAACTAAACCAAATTAATTATGTATATCGTTGTTTCGCTTACTTTGTAATTGATTCTGATATTTTTTGGAAGCGTAATTTATGGATGAGACAATACATACTTTGTTTTGTTTTTTGCCTTTCTGATTCTGATTAATGAGGAGTGTCAAAGTCGCAGTAGCACATGGGGAAGATTCAGTGAGGACGCGCGTCATGTTCCATGAACGAAGCACAACCGAGTATGCCTGTATAACTAATGTATTTTAGAACGTAGTAAACGCAAGAATGGCGAACTTTCCACTTTCTTCATAAACACAGGAGCAGATCAATGCTGAACTTGTATTATCTGTACTTCCATGTGTACAGAGAAAATAGTCAAGTTCAAAACATGAGAGAGAAAGTTGAAGGGGAAATCAAGCTTTTTAATTGAGAATTGTGAACCTTGAAGAAGGTCATTGAATCGAACTTCTTTCCATTACATTACATTTAATAAGATCCGCACTTTTGTATAGCTAAGTAGTTGGGAATTGTATATTACCTATATGAGTGTATCTTGTATGATTTATAATTTATACAATTTATACTTATATTAAGATTTCCATTCGCATAACTAATTACAGTAATACTTTCTCAACGAGGTGCTTGAGATACTTGAAATACTTTGTTACGTAATTTAAATAGAATAGAACAAAATGCAGGTCATATTATTATAATGAAGCGTTGTATATATATTCTTACGTATAGATTTTTCACAGATGGTCGACTTGAGCTGTTTTTGGTTTTGGAATGCGACAAGTGGCATTTCTAGTATTTTCATCTGTTGTTGTTTTTGTTGCTGCTCCTAGGTACTATACTAAACTAAGACTGTTTTGATCGAATTTTTTATAGCGCTTAACTGCGTCTTTCGCTTCGAAAACTTTGGTAGTCCTCAATTCTGCAGCTCAATCAAAATCAAGAGGCTCGTTCCCCATCTGACCGAAAACTTTTACTTTTAGTTTTCACTCTAGTTTACATTCATTTCTGCCAGATTTTTAGTGTTTATTTATTGCCTATATCTTATGTAGTGTCTATAGGTATACCTACTCTCATTTAGACTTTAGACCTTGTCTCTCATTTTACATTTGGGAGTTTCAATAAAAAATAAACAAAACCACTTAGACGTTTATTCCGCGACCCCAATACATATTTAAACTTTGCCCTCTGTTTTCGTTTTTACTGGAAGAAAACTTTTCACACATCAGATCAATATTTTTGCTCCACTACTGTAATGTAATAGAGGAATGTAAAGTGTATACAATTATTTTATGTATGTATACCATCCACGTTTTTTATGTTGTAAGTTTTATGTCCAATATTGGATTTTATTGTACATAAAAAACCCTTTTCAATTTTAAAAGTTTCTAGAAATTTCCGTTGTAAGGATACCACAGCAGTACTCTACAAGATAATATAATTACCAATTACAGCCAACTTTAATTTTCAAATTAGTTTTTCGTCTTTCGTCCTTTGAAAATTCTGTCAAAGGAGCATGAAATTTCATAAATGTCAAACGTGATCGAGGTTGACTTTCTCCACATTGTTAAAAAGAGACACGAGCTGTGAGCTGTGACAATGGTATTAAAGGGAAATGTTTTTAATATCATATGAAAAAATGCCAATCTCTGACCGTGAACCTGAAAAGCTCAAAGACAAACAATGAACATGCCTGGAGAATGTGTTTAGTCAAAGAGAAACTGGGTATGTGGAAGAAATTGCAGATGGTGAAAGGAAGACCGCAGTGAAATAGGGGAAAGTAAAGTAACGTGTTGCATCTCTTTTCTAGTCTCAATACTACAATAGATGCAGCTATGTATATATAGATACTTAATGTACCATGTATTGATAATAAAACCTCTGAAGCTCCGAGACTTATTGTCGATGTGGAAGAGGATGTGAATCTCTATCCTAATATTGCCTCCAGTGCACAATTCTCATATAAAAACGGAGTAGTCTTCTACTGGATTTGTTTTGTGTGCATCCCATCACTATCAACGAGATGTGATGCAGGCCGATTTATGCACAATGTACAGATGCAATATAATATCATGTGTCTAGATATGTAGTTACATAACAAGTTGATGTTCAACATTCAACTTTCGACTCCAGACGCGTGTGACGTAGGAGGAGGCTAATGAATTTTTATTTTATGCACGACAATCGATCGATATAAGGCTTTCTATTTCAATGAAAGGGCACTATATTCGTTAGGTATATTGACTACAGATAGGTAAGTAGACAAAACAAAGCTATGCAGTCACTCACCAGAGCTTCCTCCAATTAAATGTACAGCTCCGCTTCCACCGATATCAATCGCCCCTAGCTTTTTTAAAAAACCTGTATGGACAAAAAAGAGGCTTTGAGATTAAACGTTGAAAGGGGAATAGAAATGATACATACGGGAAATTTTGATTTTCCCTACAAGAAACGGAAAAAGCTTTACCGTGTGAGCCCCATATCCAGCCTGCTGGAATGCAATAGACGACCGTGTTCACTAATGAGAATAAACAGTAGGCTCGAAAGTTGCATCTGAAATATAGGCAAGAAAGTCGAAAAATCAGAGGTTAAGGTTAGTACAACATCACGTCTTGTTATGGTTATGAAGCTTGTAGCTCTGTATGTATAGGTACTGGTTTGACACTTTTGACAAAGATTTATCACCGGGATCTATGACACAATACGTCATAATATCATGGTCAGGATCATGTTGTGTTACCTACATGTATACATATAAAGCGAAAACTTACCTCTCAGCCATTGCTCCACTAACTATAGTTGTTGCTGTGGTGGCAAATGAAAGCTGGAAAAGAAATGTGGAGAATATGGGACCCATCACGTCGATATCTGCGTCTGTTTTTTATCGAATAGAAGGACATTTATGCTTATTGACTTTTTCCTAAAAAATAAATCGGTTAATTTCAAATTGAAACAAAACTCACCTAATGCCAGCCAACCAAATGCAATGAAGGGATTCTGGTAATCTTTCCCAAAACTCAGGCCAAAACCTGGAACCAGTCAGTAAGAATACACAATAATTAGTTGAGATACATAGTTTGGACTTTTTCTACAAAACAAGGGTGAAAACTTACCAAAAAGCCAGTATGTAAGTCCCTGAAAAATTATAGAATTCAATATCACGTTAAAATTGACATAAGACATAGCTTGCAGTACATAAAATACAAACTAGCCAAATCGCTGTATTGAAACTCTAGAGCACTTGGCAATTCTTAATGCATGTATGCATGTAGCTGAAAATTTCCTCACCCCAAATACAATGTCCACAACATTTTTCATCATTATGTTGACCTATGATAAAAAACGTAGCATTTAAAATTTTCACCATGGTTCATCAAGAACATTGTTTTTAGTACTGTAATCAGTCATGCTTACTTCGTTTTTGAGGGAAACACAGCCAGACTCCAGTAACCCGAAGCCTAATAGATTGATGTGAAAAATTGTAAACACAAAGCATGTATTAAAGTGTGTTGTACAGTGTACAGTTAAACAACATAAAAATCTTTATATGCTATTCGGACCTGTTTGCATTGTGAGGATGATGAAACTGCTGGTGAGAATCCACGTAGCATCATCCCAGGACAAAAGGTCGTCAAAGATTGGCTGTTTTAAGAAGAATTTTTATTATTTAATCGCACTTTACAATAAAATCCTTTACTTTATAAATAAAATAAAATTTCATGGTTTCTACTTCAGGATTTACTTTCTCAGTTTAGCCAAAAGTATTTTTTAGAATAATGGACTTGATGGTCAAGTAATTATCAGTAAATCTGTCCACACACTGTGACTATACCACGCATTCTAGGCAACTATAGCAAATTATCAAGGAAAAGCTTAAATCTACGTAAGTGGACACAAAAATGAAGTTGCTCTTACATTGTAAGTTCCATCTTGGTCTCCGGTCAGATTATGTTCTGGAAATATAATAAACACGCATTTCAGAGATCTAACGTTCAACGGTACATGCTGTAAAAGTAATGTCATGATAAAACCCTCAAAATTACGAGCCTATAACCTTCTTTGTATTTACAGTATAATAAATAGTACGTACTTATTGCTCAAGTTTTAAGTGCACGATAATCACATCGTATTTTTTTGGGATTAAGTGAAACTTTTAGTATAAGTATAGACTGATTTTTTTCGGCAGAACCTCAATTTGTATCCCTTTTCTATGTTGTTCAAGGTTTTTTACATGAGAAATCTATATCTAACCATCCATACAATTTCTGCACGCACAACTGCGCCACAACGTAAAGTTATCAAAATTACATTGACCTGTCCAGAATTCCAATGAGATTTATAAACTTCACAAGGACTTAAAGAGTACCATTCATGAACCAAACAAAGTTTCTTACTTAATCTCGCCAGCTAAGTGTGTGTATCTATACTCACACTTATTGTTAGTTGAATAACTGCGTAGTTGCTCCTTTTTTTAAATGTTGCACAATGTTGCAAATTTTTCCTTGCAATTTTTTCACCGTTTTCGTGGCAAAAACTTGTTTTCCACGCTTTGAGTTCTGTGCATGCTAGTGTCTTGACCTCGAAACTGATTTTGCACGAGTCGACTAGGAATGTATGTTTTAGCTACAAGAAGTTTTGTTGCCCGTTTAAATCAGTTTGAAATCTTTTCATGTTGTGATTAAGAGATCGATGTACCTGCAAGAATGTTTTTGTTTGTTCAACCAAAATTTGTGAAATTAAAAATACGTCCGTCCGTTGTGCAATCAATTGGTTGTCTAATCAAAAGCAGCAAAATATTGCATGCACAGAATGGAGTACCTACGTAATATATACATCAGATAGAGGGTGGAGAGATGTAAGGTGTAATATATCATGTTGTAGAGTTCGGGGATTTGAGTGATATACATTAAGTATACATCTATGTTCGATTCTTGGTAAGATGATTTCTCTCCTGACTCAAATACATGCTTACAAAATGTATCTACTTGTGCTGTACGCGTACTTTTCCTCACTCCTTTCCGACTTTTACACTCAATTAGGAAAGAGAGGCACAAGTTATTCTTCCCGAGAGACTCTATTAAATTGTGCCTGTTTTCTTGTTTTCAGGACGCGCTTTTTCTCTTTCTCCCGTACCCAAAGTTCTGAAGTGCTGCATTATTTAAACCGATGACGGTTTACGTGAAACCAAAACGTTTCTCTCACCGTGATATCGTAGTGGATAGTGGATAAAGAATTAGGCCTAGACACACACACACTGTAAGCACAAAACTGTACGTCGACATTTTATGCAAATAATGTCCATGTACATACTAGCTATACTGTAGTAAGTTACTAGCAGTTGGTCGTGGTTCTAGATTCGCGTTTGTACACAAATTGGGTGAAATTCCACCCGGCTGTCGATATCGTCTTACTCTCCTTCACAATTATAGCCTTATAAATATTAAAGTATAGCTAATAATACCTTCCTATAAAAGATAAATTATAAAATTAAAGATTATGCTGTATGGATTTTTCTTTAGGCCCTTGACTTTAATTAGAAGGATTAGTTTTTCACGAAGGCTAATAAAGTACAAACATACCTACTATAAAAAATAATTGAATTAGACTTACTTTCAGTAGGTGCTGTTGGATTGTAATATGTCATCGTTTCATAACAACGGGACTAAAAAAGGCTAAAGCTTGTCAGGTACAGTTTTCCCCTCGTTTTCCCAAGGTACAGCTCAGGTAACGTTCACAAAGCGCTCACACACAAAATCACTGAGAGTATTGCTCAGTTTTTCTGGAGTTAAGCAGGTACTGTTTACTGCCGTATTAAAAATATATGGCTGAATTGGGATATTGCGAAAAAGATTTTGATGCTGTCTGGTATCATATTAGATAACCCTCGAACAACCAACAGAAATCACACGGCAAAATTTTATTTATTTTTTATTACTTTTCACGAAAAATTATAATGCAAGGCAACAAACTTCAAGTGTCAAATATCAACATGTTAAAATTTTTGGGGGTGAAAACAAATAATTAAACAATCTCAGAAAAAGTTATACTGATATTGTTTCTGAAACTTATAGATGAGATATTTTCTTTTTTTGTAACAGTCCCTTATTTTCTGGTTTGATGGAATTTTCTGATTTGAAGTTGAATTCAAATTCTGTAAATTGAAATTGGGAGTAGGTTATCTTTGTTTTTAGTTATGGATTGACCAGCAATTTTTTAACACCGACACTTTTTATTCAAAAATAATTGGAGCGATATTAATTGGACTACTGCAAGAATTCAGGTACTTGAATTAGCTTGATCTGCTTGACTAAAGTCCAAAGGAACGACTAAATGAATTCAGTCTGCTTTCTCCCGTCAAATCTTTGCTTTCGTCCTCGGTGTCCTCGTCCTTGCCGTCTTGTCCAATTGGAGTTTCGGAGTTTCCGAATGATGTCTCTCTCTCTCTCTCTCTCTCTCTCTTTCTCTCGCGTCCTCTCCTTTGGCTCAATGCTCTACAGAAAAAGTTGAACCGAACGTGTGTTCATTTTGAGTTCTGCCCTATTAAGTACGGGGTGGAAATGTATATTATGCTCAAAAACTTCCGCTCAACTCACTGCAGTGCAAATTACAAAAGATGTACGGCACTTCCATTTAGAGACTCAAAAACTGTCATCGATTTTCTACTTTTCTACATTTAACATGTTTGTACATTTTTGAAAAAAACCGATCTCGAACTATTTTTACCGAAACCTTTTTTGCCGTAATATTACTTCTAATCGTAACACTACAAAAAATTGAATAATGGGAAAAATAGCTTGTTCCAATCAATTTAAAACGTCTTATGTTGATGTCAGTTAACGCATGTAAAATGAGGTGTAAACGTTTATGTTTGTTATCATATGAATTAGTGACACTCTCATTGAGTCTTGATGGTTTAGTTTGGCTTGAGAGAGTTTGGGAGCTCAGTTTTGAGCAAAATGTAAGTTACTACCCTGAATAAAGGCGGAATGGAAAAGGTTGG
>JAQIVE010003802.1:0-15835 GCA_034698285.1 Sminthurinus bimaculatus | reverse complement strand
TTCAATGCTAGCTGCAGCTAGCATCAATGCTCGCCGTGCTCTTTTTAAAACAGTGGCTATTCTACAGATAAATAAAATTATTATGTATAACGTTTGAAAATTAAACTACTATTTGCTAACCTATAAGCTATTACCTATGAACAATAAACTTGTTTGTTAAAAAGGGTTTGACGAACTAAAACTTTTCCCCGTGATTTTCTGACGAACACATCAACCTTTTATTTCTAAGGCACCCCTACTTTAGTGGCTTCTTGCTTATGAATTTTATCAGAATTGAACTTTTGACCTTTTAATTCCCGCTGTTCCTCTAATCCTTTGTCAATACGAATGCATAGAGCAATCATACGAACCACGAAGACAACAATGATGACCATATTGCCATCAAACCATGGTACAAAATAATTTTTTTCACTTTTAGAAAATCCCGGTAGATTCCAGGGATCTTTCATTGTCCCAGGTTCCAGTCCCCATCTCGTTCTCGGTCTGTATTACTTGCATTATTTCGGCGCCGCTCATGACATTCAATATGATGTTTGGATTGTGGTAGATGTTTTCGGCTGCTGAGTATCGTAAGTACTCAATGTCACAGCAAATGCCTTGAGTGGCGTCGAATTACATCGATTAGTACAGAGCGGGAATGAGATGAAGTTGTGTTGTGAGGTTCAGAAGGGAGGTTCTTGTTCCAAAGTTAGTATGAATAAGCAGTCTAATATGCACACGCATGTAATTATCAAGGTCTAACAAGGATTTACCACGCTTCTGTTTGATTTTTTTCCCCGTGGTTTCATTTTTTAAACTTTGTTTTTCATCAAAAATCTCGCAAGATGAACGCTGTTATATACACAAAAGACGACGAAAAGGGGTAAAAACAGTTGACTTTGAACCAGCTAAAATTTACACTTTGAGGTTTACAGAACTGTAGCTTTTTCAGCTCTTTTTAATTTTATGCCTTATTACGGCAAAAAAATAGCCTAACCAAAAAAACGGAAGATATCTTACAAACATAAAATGGCTGTAGCCGCTTTTCTACTTCCACTAGTCGTCCTCTGCCGGGTCTGGTGTGATGGAGCAAATGGACTGTACTGCTAGAAAGGTTCTCAAAATGAGAGAGAAATAGTCCTTTGCAAAGGATCTCCCTTAACCAACTTGTGAAGTCGACTTTGAAGAAGATCAATATCAGTTTGAATATCATTACAGCACAAAAAAATTAAATTAAATTAAAGTGCACTCAATTCCATTTAACGACTTTATTTACGGGTTAAGAAGACAGTTGCATACAAAAGTACACTCACAAGTACAAAAGTATTGTATAAACAATGGGCCGACGCAGAAGTTTGTATATTGCCAATTTCGAATTTAGCGACATTTGCAACACGGTAGCGTTGGTGGACGAACTGTGCCGCAAAGATAAAGACAAAGGCCAAGCTGCAATGCCCAGCCCTGGAAAGTTTTTATTTGTAGCCGTCATTTCATTAACTTTTCTCAGCTCTCTTTTGCAAAGGGTAAAAAAAACTTGATCACATTTCTTCATGCCTTGCTTTCCTTATTCGGTATTCAGTATACAGTATACAGCCAATAAAAATATGCGATACACACGGCGAAACAGTTTTTCCTCGTGTGAATGCACTTGTTCAAATTAAACACACCTGCAAATTTAACATAGGAATAAAAAAATAATTCAGACTGATTCTCACCACGCTGCTACACAGGGAAAGTTCATGACTGGCTTTGTAATTCTTCATTTGCACAGTGAATGGATGAATTTTGTAGCGTCAATCCTATTTGCTGAATATATCGAAAATGTCATCAGATTTTGAAGATCAGAAAAGTTGATCACATTTTGGACCAAAATCGTGTGGAAACCTCATGAGAATTTTTGATCAGAGACATGCGTTTTTGGCTCTACATGGTTAACAATGCAATAAAATATTTATTCACAATTTGCAAGCTTTCTGACACCAGGGTGTCCTTCTTTAGGCAACTTGACCAAGGGTCGTGGCATAGAAACACTTATTTTTAAGCGGCGTTTTGAGAGCCACTGCGTAAAATGGGGGTTGTTGTAACGCCTACTAGTCGTTGGGGCACTTATTGACGATTTTTTTATTTTTCCAGTTTTTGATAAGATTTTTTTTCTAAGGAAAAACTATCCAGAAAAGATTTTTTGAACTTTGACCTCATGTCGAATATTTTGAAACTCGCATATCTCAGAAATTTGCAGCTTTCGACTTTTGAAAATTGTTTTTTAATCCCAACGCTGCGCTGTGTTGCCTAAATATGCACATTTATTGATGCTTCCTCATTTCGAGTCGGTGCAAGTATTTGAAGCCCGCTTCAAAGAAAATTTCAGCTTTGTCTGTAACTGTGGATTTTTGGAGCGATTCCAAGTTTACGTCTCGATTTTTTTAAAAATCCAAAGCTACAGTTAAATCCTTTTCCATTTTTTCCCCAGTTGTCGCTGTCTTAATTAATCCTTTGCATTTGTACAAATGTTAGAAGAACCTTCATATGCATGCGTGTAATACTGTGGAGCTGGAAAGAAATTCCACGTCTATCAATTATTTTGCCGCATTGTCCGATTCATTTTCATACTGTAATCTTGCAGTATTTCGACGCCACTCAAGACAGTTGTTGTGATATTTAGTTAATTCACAGCACTCCTTGTTCTACATTCATGCAACACCGCGACATCACAGTAAATGTAACGACTGGCGTTGAAATACTACGAAAGGATGGAGAATAAATTGGGTGATATACCAACTGATACATTTATGTAGAATGTAGAAGCATCCATAAAGGGATCAGAATTCTCCATAAATTAGGCCTTGGGTCGGACTGAAGAAAGTCTTCGCCAGTACACTTTAAAAACGGTCAAATATTGACAAGTGGCGTTCAAGCTTGAAAAATTTTCATCGGAAAAAAGTATGTCTTACTTAGTTTTGCCACTGTTTCTACTTTGATTGGAAACTGCAAAATTAAAAATGTAATGATCAAAGTTTCGTTTGATGCTTTGTCTTCTGCTGTAGCAGAGTTCTCTTCTTTAAAATTGCGCCGTACATTCCAAAAAAATTAAGTTAAAATTAACATGAGTGTCGAGAAAGCGGGAAAATACCGGGTATGAGTTTTCCCTCTATGAGTATTTAAATTTAAACTGTAATGTGAAACTAGAAACTAAGTAAGCCGTCTTGATATTTGCTACTACAACAAAGGCCAAAAAGTTAGCAAGTTACATTGGAGATTACATGGAGATTTCACGGCAACCAAAAAAACTAAAGTATCAGACACGTGCTGGTTTAAGCGACTTTGCTGATGCAGCGCTGAAGTTATTCATCAGGTTTTACAGGTGGTGTAGGGCATAGTTAAAACAGCTTGTAGCTGGCATAATCGATGTTATTTTGATTGGATTGGGTGCATAATACACACTGTGTACAAGATAACCCGAATAATTACAAGTAAAGCTTAAAAAGCCAGCAATTCTTTAGATACTTTAAGCAATATTTTTGTCAGGTTTTTTGCCAAAAATTAATTAGTTTCCCCAGGACGCATTTTTTGCGAACGTGGGCATTAAAAAATAAAAAATTGCTAAAGGAATGGAATATCCTAAAGCGGAAATTATAGCATTGTTCCTCATACCAGTCCCTCTTCATCGAGTACTCACATGACCACATTTACATTTTTATTTCTCCAATTCCTTGTGTAATTTATTTACTCGTGTACGTGGGTAGAAACTAAAAAATTAATTACTCGTCAGTAACAAGTTATTTTACAAACTAGTTATCACAACGGCCTTCCCCATCCCGCCCCGAGCACGTAGAGCACCTATATGCCTATAATCGCTCCAGTAGTTTTTTCAGTGTGGTACACACGGTTCCAGAGGTTGAACCTGCCATTGTGTCTACCACAAAAAAAGCTGCTCAATTTTGATTTTTGCAAAAAATATTATGATTCCAATGGCAACAAAAAAACCGTAATTTGTTGCTCTGGGGTGAGCGAATCACATTCAAAACAGGCAATACATATCATGCAAAAGTCGTAAATACAACGAAACGTTAGCCACAAAGAGGTCGCATAACGGTAGGTTGGCCAAAAACTCAAAAAAATCTGCTTTCAAGTATCCTTTGATTAGGTATAAGGTTTCGGAATTTTTTCGTTGCCTCCAAATGAGTCAAAAAAAATCTTTCAAATGACAAGTACTAAAAAATATGAAAAAAATTTAAGGGTGAAAAATCCTTTCACTTGTGACAAAACTTTTTTGTTATGGCGAATAAGCGACTGCAAAAAATCACGAGGGTGTAAAGGGACCACAGAAAACCGATTCCACGATAAAACTTATAAAATTTGATCATGGGGCTCTAATAAAAAATGGGGACTAGAATTGACTCTAGGGTAACAGGAGTCTTTATTTCCTTTTTGTGTGATTTTGGTTTTCGAAAAAGTATCTAAAGAAAAAATGAGCTTCATAAAATTCAAAACGTTGGGTTTCTAATTAGCAAAAATAAGAAAAAAATTAGGTAAAAACAGCTAAATCTCCTCCCTTTATGTTGTAAAAAAATACGATTTACGGCATTTATTTTAAAGTCACGTTTGGTGACTCCATGTTGAATATCAATCGATTAAATAGTTTAAAGTTTGAATGCAGAAAATACAAATGACGATACTACTTATGTAAAGGGCCGTTGTGGCACGAAAACGAATGATCGGCGTTTAAATGCATCATGGGTTTTTACATTCCATTCTATTGAGCACTGGCTGCAATAAATGCTGCACATATTCCTCCGAAGATTTGAAATATTGGGGCCTCCTCGTTTGTAAGTACCTATAATCAAATAGTCCATCCACTGTAATTTTAGGGCGCTTATAAAACGAAATGTGGCAGCATAGACAAATTTTCATTTCGAACCCACTTGCATTGGAATTTAACTAGCCTTCCCGAATTTTTTGGCGATGATTCATAAAAGCGTACTGCGGGGAAATGTAACTTCAGATTCACGATCGCAAAAATTAGTGAATGGCGTCGAAATATCGTGTATCAACTTTTTCATTCCTTTGACGAATGGAAAATAGCAAAGCCTTCGTTTCTTGAACACTACCTTCAACCTGGGCTATGGCCATGAATGAAAAGTATTTTCGACAGCGCTTAAGAGAATTGCTGCCGCAGAGGGGTTCCAAAGTCTCTACGGGTGATGAGAAGGTACAAATACAGGATTTACCCCTAAACCGAAGCAACAGCTGCTTGTTAGCACGAGCCTCTCGCGAAATTAAAAACCTTAGCGTCAAGAGTTGCAGATAAATCATTGCATAGCTCAACGTCGAGCCGATCCGCCAATACGACCTCCAGAAAGAGGCAATTTGAAAAATTACGACGCATTTCAGAGTTTCACGTTTGGGACTGCGATGCCTTGCAAGGCGGCGTCATCATGAAGCGTGGACTTTAGGACACTATCTTTGAGTGTCGTGAAGCCTACCATCGCACAAAATAGTGTAAGTGGCGTTGAAACACTTTAAAGAGTACAAATAGAACGTTTTTATGAGTCTTGTGGCAAGATGAAAGAGAGAAAGTGCAATTTATTTCCGGCTCTACAGAAAGTGGCTAACTTCTGTTTTTATTCAAATTTCGGCTCAAATTTTACTTTCTCCATGCTAATAGATGGCAAAAGTACAAGCCATAAACATTGAAACAATGGTTAAATATTTTGCCTTCTAGTTTGTAATGGGTTACGATTTTCATTTAAATCCACTGTAATTTGCTTAAAAATGGTCCAAAGCTCGACGCCGAACATGAGATTTTGTCCTGGAAAAAGAATTTGAGTGACGGTAGAACCGCACCAACAGCAAAAGCTGTGAATAAAAATCCGTCAATTGCTTTCTTCTACCTCGTAACTTGACACAGATTTTTCATGCAAACTTCAGTTTCAAACTAAAGACCTGGCTCGACTGAAACTCAAAATAAAATCGCCAAAATACTTTTGACAACTTGTGGCTTGAAAAACTTCACTCGAACCTTTTTTGACATTTGTGGGGAAAAGTACGTACATATTAAAAGAGCTAATAAAAGAGGAAAACTAGTTTGCAAATCAGAAGCGTCATACGCTTCTCTTTTGTAGCTTCTGCGATGGGGCCTATTTCTTTCCATAATGATAGTAAACGGAAACGAGGACCAAATAAATATGTACAAATTGCCTATCTTAACTTTTCACTCGCAAAGCGTTTGTATCTTTTCCAAAGTGTTCTGAAATCTTCGTACTGCTTGCCGTGAAATACAACAAATTGTAATTTACCGTATAGGATTCCATATTTCATGAAATGATCAAATTTCAAAGTTCTTCTGCCTTACCTTATGCTGCGGAACCTGCAAAAAATTGCTCACCCACCTCACCACACAACGCATCTCGGTCTGGCTTTGTAATATTGAAGTATTTCGACACCATTCAAGATTTTTGGTATCCTCACCGACCATCCGCAATGTAATTGCATCTAAGGTTTCAGGACATCCGGACATCACAGCGAATATCATGAGCGGCGTCGAAATAGTTCAAAATTTATATTGAATGCTTTCGGGTTTATGGCGAAGAAAGCGTGGACAGTAAAATTTTTTTCTCTTTCTTAGAACGGTTTTTGGCTAAACCTCACTTGCTATTTCTGTTAGTACCACTTACAAACTCGTAGGAAATTTTTTTCTCATCGAGCTTTTATGCGGGTACGTTTAAAAAATAAATTTTTACGTGCCCCCGCCACACTTTTCAATCTATTAAAAAGAGTAAACCTGATTAAAATCTACAAGTGGTACGCCAAGCACAAATTTTTAAGATCGGACGAGAATGTGGGCTAATACGGATTGAAAGGGTGTCCGAGTTTCTTTCACAGTGAAAAGTTGTAGCTCGGAAGTCTGATGCCGAACATGAATTTTTGCGCGGAAAAAAACTGCATAAATGTAGGCAGACCCACACCATACACAGAATCGATAAATAACTAACCATCAATCGGAGTATTCTACCGTATAATTTGACATCTGAATTTTTTAATGTGAACTGAAAAATAATGACCAGAATCGGTTAAATTTGCCATTTCCCCGACAGGAATTGTAGAGGGAGTCAATTCACGGAGCAATTTACAGTTTCATACAATTTACTGTGGACTGTATGTATAAGAGCTGTAGGTTTTATTTATGCAATTCGAACATTTTTAGTTGTTTTATGATCTGGTGCTTTCGCTGTTTCATGCCAGCGGTAATTTTTATGCACAGTCTCAATGTGTATGCTCCTCAAAATGACAAATAAGTAAAAATAAATATTACAGACCTCTGTTGACCGGAAAAGCCACACGCGGGATAGTGTTGCATTAAAGATACTATGACGGGGGAAAACCACAAGTACGAAAATCGTGCAGATTTATAAACAGTGTGGAGAAATATGTCATAGTCTAAAATAAATAATAAATAATATTTTTGCTCCATCTCAACTTCAGCATCAGGAGAAGCGAGTGTGCGAGCACCTTTTGGAGTTTGTGGAACTAGAGTCCGCATTTTGTGAGTAATAGTAGTAGTACATACTACATATTAATAGAATACGTACAGAAGCAAGACGGACATGAACAAAAAGTTCTGTCTCCAATCTTTTTATAAATCACAAATTTATAAAGTGACATTAAAAGTGACTAATAAATAATATAAAAAGCAAAAGCATTTAAGGAGAAGTTCATCCTCCTCATTGTCATCAAAATAGTGTATAGTTAGAGATAGAAAAAGGGAAATCAAATATTCTCCCATCTCCACATTCTACACACACCTTTTCTCATTTAAGTACATAGCGTGCACATACATAATAATATATTATTACATCAGCAATAGTTAATAGTCAGGAAAATCTTTTCCCCACGATTGTAAAATATCGGTGAAGTGAACAACAAAAGTTTTAAAGTAGATTAGCTATAAAATCTCTCGCTCCGGAATAGCGTCACAATTTTCCAAATAATATGTATGATGTATGTAACTCAACCGCCTTTGTATGTTTATTTCAGTTGATCCCATGTGCCTGAGTAGTCATAAGACTTGATCTTTTTTGACCAGACATTTTTTGTACTTTCTCGAGCATCAATCTGCACAACTTACAAGCACATACCACATACAGAACTACACGATAATTCACTTGCTATGATCATTGAACACAAATTAGAGGTAGCCAAAAAAGTTTGTGATTTTGTGAAATTTTTTGGCAGTCTAAAGTCTTGTAGAAATCAAATTCTTGAAATTTCGACCACTAAATTTGGGCACATAAATCCACATTTAGATATTGTTTTTGAAGATCACCGGTCTCGGTTTGGCTTTTAATTTTAATTCATTGCTGGGCTAAATTACACTTTTTGTCACTCTTACACTGTACTTCTTGCAGTATTTCGACGCCGCTCATGTCACTCACTGTGATTTTGGTGCAGTGTAAGCTATTTAGTCCAGAAAGCCACAATGGTTGCGGAAACTTCAAGGCAAATTTCATGAGTGGCGTCGAAATGCAGCGAGAATGAAGTGTCACGTGGCGAAATCAGAAAGCATTCGATTTCTTTTTGGCTACACCGTACTGTTGGCAATTTACAATGAATATTGGAAATGGAACGATTGGCTTTTAATCTTGCTCGCCATCAAAGGCGTCAACCGTTTTTTGGGCACTATACGATTAACAATGTGTGTTTTCATGTATCAGCAATCAGCAGCCTTTCTATCTTCATTTCAGTTTGTCCTATGCACATGAATAGGCAGTCAAACAACAAAATCTTTTTGACTGGAATTTTTTGTACTTTCAGTCTGCACATTTTGCCCGCATATAAAAAACGGGCGATAATTCACGTGATAAATGTTGTTTATGACCCTCAATACAATTAAGAGACTGCCAAAAACTTGCTCAAAATTTATTGGCTTTTAAAATCTTGTACAAATCGAATTATTAAAATTTCGCCTATTAAATCTGAGCCCATAAATATCCACATTCATTGTTTTTGAAGACCACCGGTTTGGTCTCGGTTTGGTTTTTAAGTTTAATGTATTGCTGGGCTTTTAGTTACTATTTTTTCACTAAACTCGCCTCATTCTATCAGTGTACTTCTTGCTTCTTGCCGTATTTCGACGCCACTCATGCCATTTACTGTGATTTTGGTGCAACTGCAAACGTAGTATGTATCAACATACAAATTTGAAGGTGCGGCAAAACCACGGCAAATGTCATGAATGGCTTCGAACAGTTGCAAGGATTACACAGTGAGAAAGAGTTGTTGTATGGAATGGTAAGGAAAGTTAGAAATACACTGTGTTCCACGAATCTCTGTGCCAGGTAAGTGAATCCTTGCCACGGCGCGACATAGAATAAATACGTATGTACATATATCCTCATTTACTCCGAAATCAAATTCGAGAGGGGAATTCAAAAATCAAGGATTCACAGAACAGAGATTCGTGGAACACTGTGTACACTAACGCATAATATTCGACTTTCATTCAAACCTTGGTAAGTATAAGAGCGTGAATTTTGAATTCTCACCCAGAAAGTAAAAAATATCGAAGCCAGTTGCCCTTGATTGCGCCGTGGTTCTTTCAAACTATTTTCAAGGTAAAACTCTAGAGATACGATTTCTTACTAGTCTAGATTTCTCATTGGCGTAGATGCCCTTTTTTAGATATTCCCAATTCCCAGACATTCTGTGAGATTCGAGTAAGTAAAAAGTAAATATTTCCAATTTCCAGAGGTTCTAGATATTCTGTGAAAACCGTGAGATCTTTGAATTTTGAATAAAATTTTAATTTTCCGTTTTTCAGCTTACAAATCAATTATCTCCAACTAAAAACTTAGTATTTACCTATAAGTGCAATGTAAAGTTCAAAGTTAAGACATTCCAGATTTGATTGCATTAAAAAATACCTACAGGAGGTTAAACTAAACCCTAAACACCTAAAATTTCAAAACTAATTGAAAGGTTCTCGTTATCGTCATCTGTGTGAAAAGTAAAAAGTGTACTTATTTAAATACTGAATTTTATTTTGTCGTCTTGAATTTGAGAAGTTGAGAATTGAGACATAGCTGGCAGCCTAAGAATCCCAATGGGCTGTTTGAAAATCTCACCAGGATTCGCCAGGCAGTTTCACATTTTCAATGGGCTGTTCTAGGCTGGTTTTTCAGTCAACATTGATTTTTTCGGATCCATCTTGATTCAAGATAGGAAAAAACACATAGCCCCGCCCCACAGAGAAAGTGGGGGAGGGCTTAAAAACTTTCTCCAAGACAACCAATATTAATTTACTTTCTCAAATACACTTTCCCCATAATATTTACCTCGTGGCTTAGCTCAGGGCAATGACCTGGAGTGACTCCTGACGTCACGTGACAATCAATTTTGATTTGAAGTCTTAAATACAGATTTCATGTAATATAACCTTATGGCCGAGATCTGGCGGGTGCCCAGGCGTGAACCCGCGGTCACCAGACAATCAATTTTGATTTATGACTAAAAAATGATTTTCCATGACACATACATCTTATACCTAAGGTCCACGTTGACCAGGCGTGACCCCGGGGTCACCAACCAAATCAATATTGATTTTAAGTCTAAAAAACAGTTTTCATGTAATATAGTGTTAAGGACTAGGTCCGGCGGGGGCCCAGGCGTGAACCCGCGGCCACCAGATAATCAATTTTGATTTGAGGTGTAAAAAACAATTTCCATGAAATATAAACTATAGGAGCATCATCATTCAGGGTAAGAGGGTGACCTGGAGTGACCCCGAGGTCACCAGACAATCAATTTTGATTTATGACTGAAAATTGAATTTTAATGACATATTTATCTTCTAGCTAAGGTACAATATGACCACGCGTGACCCCGAGGTCACCAACCGAATCAATTTTGATTTTAAGTCTAAAAAACAATTTCCATGCCATGTACACCTTATACCTAATGACAACGATGACCTGGCATGACCCCTGAGGTCATGAGACAATCAATTTTGATTTGTGACTGAAAATCGAATTTCAATGACACATACATGTTATAGCTAAGGTACACTATGTCCAGGCATGACACTGAGGTCACCAACCGAATCAAAATTGATTTGAGGTGTAAAAAACATTTTTCATGAAACGTAAACTATAGGAGCATCATCATTCAGGGTAAGAAGATGACCTGGCATGACCCCGAGGTCAACCAACAATCAGTTTTGATTTAAAGTCTTAAAAACATTTTCCTATAATATAGAGTCAAGTCCTATGTCTGGCGGGTTCCCAGTCGTCTTCTTTCACCTACCAGATTTCACCAACCATCGCCAGCAATAGTATTAAAGATCTCCTCCTGGAGTTACGCTTAAAACTAAACTAGCTTTAAAACTTTTATTCTCAAGTAAAATTAATCCCAATTGAGGATATTGGGGCATTATCTGCTCTTGATATATAGTATTTACATGACAACACCATACATCAAATGCAGATAATGCCCCAATATCTTCAATTACTATAAATATTAATAATTTTCATTAACATGGACCGAAAAACTTCCCCTGTAGTCTAAATTATGAGATCTACAAGCAATAGGATGACAATCGGGATGTAAATAAAGGTTTTCAGTTTTCCTGCAGTTTAGTAAAACAGTTTCTTTGACGCGTAGTTTTAATTATGGCATCTCAACGAAAAACAAAAATCAAACCAAATCAAACCTCAAATATTGAGAGCTTGAGCTGCGACCTCGTTTATTGCATTGGTAAATATCACTGATTGTCAATGTAAGTCGTATTCCTTATGATACAATATATCAAATATCAAAGTGATGGAAAGTTAAAACCTAGTCCCGTGTTTTTTGCATAGCATCGTATTTGTTCCATAATAATAGAAACGTGAATGAATACGAACTGTAATTGTATGTATGTATCATAACATGTTATGGCTAAAGTAAGCCCGCTTGAGCATGAGAGCAACGCATGTCTATTCCTCTAAAATAGTTAGTAATTTTATTTAGTAATTAAAAAATATACATGTGCATAGTATGTATTTACATATTATTATGTTGTATGTAGGCATTATTATATTATACTAGACACATATTATACGGTATATAACATTACAGCTTTGGAAGATACCGCTCGTAATGACGGAATTTTTCTGCTCTTCATTCATCGATCGCTGTTCAGTTGCCCTTAAACTTTAACTAATATAATATGTAATATGTATGTTGTCAAAGCCCAAACATTAAAAATACGATACGAATACACGTGCTCGAAAAATAAGTGCAGAAACCCCTAATCGATTGTATGACTGCTTTTTGTGCATTTTTTGCATTGTTTTCGAACTTGATTTTATGCTTTATGTCTCAACACTCCATTCAAATTCATATATTATTTCAAATAATCAATTGCATGATGTATTGCATAAGTACTTATACATACAGTAGGCCAAAAATAAAAAAAGTACATTACATAGTTGTAAATAAACCTCAAAGCATTGTACTTCGGCGATCGGTACTTATAAAACTTGAATTTTTATTCAGTAACGTACGATTAGTGAAAAAACAGCTTCCTTGTAACTCTACAAAATTCAATAGGTTTTCGAAAAATTTTGACTTGCATTATGCACGCATACATTTGAGATCACGAGCTCAACACGACAGTAGAATCCCTCTAATCGAGACAACGTTTTTTTCATTTTTTCATGATGTGAAGGAGTTAAAAAACTGTAAAACATAGTTTGAAACCGGGTAGTAAATCATTTTTCATGAATAGTATTTAAGTTTTTTAAACTCCTTTTTGAACGAGAAAAAATGAAGTAACCTTAAGCACTGGATGATGACTTGAGCAAAAAACTACCCAAAAGAGACTTACTTTGAGCACAGACGAATATGCGAGATTCCCCAAACGGAGTTGCAGTGACGAGAATAAAAGTTTAACATTTGGTCTACTGTATGGCCTGAAGTTCGTTGATGTGTTCTCTGTTCAACTTTTCAATGTCGATCGTTTTATGCATGTAAGAAGCAATCGATTATATTCTACTGTAGATTATAGACTAGGAAATCTGTACAAGTATATAATACTGATATTTATGGCGATTCCTCAAGATATACAATGTCCATGTTACATTTCGTACATGATGGATAAGGAAAATAGTTATGGAAATGTTAAAAAATAAAACTCATCAGCACTACTGTCCTTTTTACTGTCCGTGTATCTGGAACAAATGGAGCATTGAAATAAATATGTGTGTACATGTAAATGCATAGATAAAGTGACACGAAATGACATGACATGATGCGACTGTCTGATGTCTGATGTGAACAAAACTATAAAAAAACATGAAATAAAGTGGTAATAAATGTTATTACTTGGTATAATGCAATATAAAGTCAAGTTTGAGTATTAGTTGTACATAGTTGGAAAAGGTACAAAGAGGATTCCATTAGTCCATTCTCTTCTTTTGTGTTCCTCGGTCTTTGTTGTCTGAGAATATTGATCATGAACGTTTTACATTGTGAATTGTGGAATGTGTGGATTGTCCACAATCCAATCGGCAATACATTTCAGGATAAAAAGTTGGCAGTAAAAAGTATTCAGATAATATTGTGCAAAAATACATTCATGTTCATACATCCTATAAAGCCAAAAGGCATGAATACCGATTGCAAATGTATAAAATTATGATAATATTATGTGAATATGTAGTTGGGTGTAGAAGCATTCATCTTATGCTTTGAACACATGCATTATATTTTTTAAAGAGAATAAAGTCTTGTGTCTGTCAACTACTAATTTTTGACCCAGTAATAAAATACTTATCGTTCGTGGACGAGTAAATTAAACACATACATGAGGACAGGCACAAGGCACAAGCATTCATCCTACGCACAAAGGAGCAGTGACAAGTTATAGTCAACAGTCAACCAGCGGCGGAGCGTCAACAATCCAAACAAGAGTGACTTCTCGTGCTATAATGCGTGCACATATTATTATTATCTGTCTGTTTATGTTTCGCAGCTTGATGGAAAAACAAATATAAAAACGATACATGTATATATATTATATATTATATAGAATATAGAAAAGAAAACATGTACGCATAATATGAACTGCTCTATACTTATATTCAGTAAATCCAGAGCAGTCAATACGGAAACCTTTCCTCTAAAGGCCTTATTTGTTTACCATTCATTCATATAATATATTTGTTATTTACTCCTGACTTTTGTGTAACAATGTTGTTAGTAGTTAGGACGGATACAACACAACTGTCTGATCGTCAGTCAACAATGCCTTTGCAATAACAAGTATACGAAAAAATAGATGGAGAAAAAATGGCCAAGCAATTCATCGTTATCATTGTTTCGCATGCAAATGATTATCAAGTTGAAGGTCATATCAGTATTCTGTCATGCTGCACTAGGTGTGAAAAACGTTAAGTTAAAAAATATTATATTACTTGTCAATAAATCCATGGCTGAAAAATCAATCACACAGGACTTAAAAATAGCCTATATGATTTTGCATTACGTGACCCATTATTTGTTAGAAATCCAGGTAAAATGTTTTCAGGATGGTTTTGTTTAAACATTTCAAAGAAAATTATAGGAAATGGAAAATGTAGGTGAATAGTAAATTTCATGTATGATATCTTGTACATGGACACATTTCGCCGGCCGATTGTATAGAAAATAATTTTCAGAGTATCAAACTGCATAGTAAAAAACTTGTCATTAGAATCGAACCAGACGGAGGAAACACTGATGACGACGATAAATAATATTGGAGAGCTGAACGGCGGAGGTGCTGACGAACGTACGGGACAGAAATTTCCGGGCAGTAAGTATAATGTGTGTATTTATGAAATGATACTGCTGCCTTTTCCCGTTGACAAGCGGAGGTAAACCTTAAACGACTAATACTTGTCACAGTAGACTTGAACTAAAAGCGGACAAGCTTTGAACGTTTCTGCTGGGGTTATGTGTATATAAGTGTAGTGTGTACTGTATACTTATGCCGGTATAAATCTACTAACATGTTTTGAATTGGATACTACCGCATCATATCACCCTTTGTGGCGGACTCAATGAACCGACAGAAACTATATGTACACCATTAGAATCACGATAGACTAAACTTAATTACCCATGTATTAGAATTTTTTAAATTTGACCTTAAACTTAATTATTAACCGTATTAAAAAAAGTACGTTCCCTACACCTGAAAATTCTGTGTACTGTGTGTACTTAAAACGTCGGCTGCCATAGAGACAGCTGTGCCGCTCTTTTCTCTCTGCCCTGTCTTTAGTTTTCAGTTCTCAGATGGTACATAATAATATAATAATTATTATTTTACTATAGTCTGTAGCCTGTATTTATGCACATTATTATGTACTCACGTTTAAAAGTACATTCTAGATTCATTATGATTCCACTGTATGCAGTGTGTACATTGTCTCATTTCTATTGTTTAGACACATATTATAATATATAAACCACCTGCAAGATCTCTGTCGTTATTTGCTAATAATAACAAAAATGTACGTAAGTTAAATGTTATTAATCGCCAATTAAGTAATTGCATTTCAATTACTTGCTTAATACATGGTGCGTAGTACATTTTGCAAAATAAAAGGGTTGGAGCTGTGATTAACTAAAATTATGATCAAAAGCGGGAGGAGCTCTTTTAGCTGCACACGTTTAATTAGTTAAAATAATAAATATTCCGTATTACTCTGATCCGTTAGATCCGAATAATAATAATTTTATTATTATGAAAGAGATGAAGTGGTTTAAGAATTATGGTATGGTATAATTTTCAAGGAGTCGGGGGCAGTGAGAGAGGAGGCCAAAGAGCTATTTAAAC